>JAADWV010000027.1:0-116296 GCA_023336295.1 Pythium folliculosum
CCGCTGGGGGCGATCTCGAAGTTTTTGCGATCCAGAAAGATGAACAAGCTTTGAGAACGACCAAGCTTGCTGCGGTTTCTGTCATCGATTCTCGTGCGGACGCGCTGAAGCTGATCTTCAATCTAGCGCTGCTCTTCTACGTGATGATCCGTCTGACAAAAACGAAGTATACAGGTGCTCTGATGCCATTTAAAGCGCTGGACAACGGGAAACGAACGATCGAGTTGCTGGATGACAGAGTCGTGAAAACATTTGAACGTTGCACGGCCATCAACGCAATTGACTTTGAACGGCTCAAGAAAGTGTACAAGACGCTCGAAGACGTCGCCACTGGCACACGCGAGGCAAAGCATCTGTAAGTTGTGAAGAAGATGAAGCTGACGAAAGACAACCGTCTTGTGGTGGAATTGCCACCCCTAGGATATCCCAGGCGTCCTCTGGTCGTTGAGATCAGTGACTGGCTGTGTCAAATGCTGATGGCCTTGACGGTCTGGCACGGACGCAACTACTGTCACGGCCGCATCGTGGAGAGGAGCTTTGTGTATGTGCCGACAGGAGAGTCCGGAAACTGGGTACTTATCAAAATGGACGAGTCCCGAGAGAGTGGCACAAGCACGATCGACTGGAATCATCCTTTTCCGAACCAAACTCTCAACTACCAGCATGACTTGTTCCAGTTGGGAAAACTCATGGAGGATTGGCCCTACGTGCTTCCTGATTATGTGGAAGTTATGAAGCAGATCTTGTTGTCTGCCGTCGAGACGCCGGGTCTATCGGCACAAGGCGCACTCGCGACGTTTGCCGAGCTCAAGAAGGAACACACGCAACAGTAGTACGTGGCTACAACAACTACCGCCGAGTAACACCACGATCCAAGCACTTCATCAGCAACTACCTAATTTTTCTTCTTCGAAGCCATCGAGATTTCTTCGGTGACCCGTTTGTTTCCAGGGTTAGTCTCCTCCTGTGTTCCTTCATGCCCGAAGAACATCTACCGTTGATCCTCCTTCCAAATAGTTCCTCCAGGCCACACTCGAAATGACAACAGCAAGTTGAACGTTCTACTGTAGAGACAAAATATCCCCTTCAAGTACATGAAATCATGAGCAAAGAGCAGGAACCATTTCCTCCACCACGATAAGTCAGTGCGCTGCGAGCCGTAACGTGCAATCGTCGCGATGCCCAGAGCCTGCGGCTGTGTTGCATCATGTGTCTCTTATGACATACTATCCACTGGGCAAGAAATGAATATTGCCTCTTCGCTTGGCAAAACGCCCCGCGACCGAAACGAAGCACCCACGGCCTCGGTCCGAGGCAAATCACTTGCTTCTTGCGGCCGATTTTTATCTCTCCATCTTTCGGGGCGCTGTCCATGCTCATGGTGGACAGTCAAGCGCTGCAGGCGCAACTGGAGGAGGAGCGCCACGCGCGGCAGCACGCGGCTGAGCAGGTGCGCCGCCTGCAGCGCGACGTTGAGCAGCTGCGCCACGACGCGCAGCGCCGCGAGAGCGAGTTGGCGACGGCGCTGCTGGCACTGAGTGTCTACGACCAGGACCAGGACGTGCAAGACCTCGTGGAGCACAACATCGCGTTGCGCGAGCAAGTGCAGTCACTCAAGGCCATGCTGGAGCAGACCATGCAGTACGCGTCCCCAACGGAAGGAACGAGGCCGCCACGGCGCGAGATGATGAAGCAAGACGGTTCAGCACAACTGCTCGGAGAGAGTCTGAATGGTGGAGCAGCCGGTGTGATCGAGACTCTGGTGCGTCAGTGCGGATGGGTGGGAAGATAGCTAGCAAGTGGTGTCTAACGTCGCTTCAATCCGTTGGAGGTGAGCAGGACCAGCTTTTCACGCGGAACGAATTTCAGGTACAGTCGCTGCTTGTAGACATACCTGTTCACATGAGCGCATGAGCACATCCTGAATGGGGTGGTTGTGTTGCAGCAATTACTTGCAAACCTCGCCGCAAAAGAGTCCCAAGTCCAGTTACTTCATCAAAAGTGTGCGAGTTGGGAGCAGCAGGTAGGTACAATTCAGTGCGCACCACTTCTTCTGATCGCTGCCAACGCTCACGTGCGCTGCACCTTCATGTAGGTTATCGAGTTGAAATTTGAGATCCAGTCTGTCAAACACACAGCAAGAGAGCAGGAGGAGGTTGCGCGCATTGCCCAACACTCGATTGTTCGGCAAGAATGCTGCCCAACGTGCAGATCGCAGCGTGCTGCAAACCTGATCCAAGCGCTCAAAATGGAGAAGAAGGCACTTGCCGCCGCGATTAGCCCGAAAGCGCCGAGAACAGATATGGAGCACTACAAGGTTCTTGTGTGGCGTTCCGCTCGTGCGCGCCATTGGGAGTCTTGTAGACCTAGTATGCTGATATCATCCTGCTTCTGATACCCAGTCACTAGCACATCTACGCGGAGCGTTTTGGCTCCAGGCAATCGAGCAAAAAGAGGAGCTGACAAGAAAGTTAGCGCACGAACGGAGGCAAAACGTTGAGTTACGACAAAAGATGGAGGCCATGGAGAATAGCCATCGGGCTCGAGCGAACGAAGTCGAGGTGAGTCCTACCATTGCGACGACTTGCTTGATCAGTTCGTGTGGTTCTCACGGCTGTGGCACCATTCTCAAGGCATTACGATCAAGGCTGGAAACAACCATCTCTTGTTGCGAAGTTCTTGAGGAACAGTTGGCAAAGATGACCCAAGAGGCGGAGCGAGCAACGGCAGAAGTGAACTCGTTACGTCTCGACTTGGATAGTGAGCGATGTCAGCGCAAGGTGAGACACAATAGAATTCGAATATGCAGCATGCGGGGCTCACAGCCCATATCTATGTGATATACCTACAGACAGACAAGGTTCGAAGCGCGCGGATCATTCTCGATCTGCGAGGCGAGCTGAACAAGCAACTGTACGTTGGCCTCGCAATTGGGTGCTCCATAGTTTCAGATGACATGCAGTGCTAACGTTCTAGTGGTTTGCGCAGGATGGACCTCGAGCAGTTGTACAACGCATCGCTTACATTTAGCCCCAAGAACTCGCGCGGCATCGACCCGAACCGCCGTAGCATCATGCCGCTCAACCCCGCAGCATGACCAGCTTTCCATAACCAAAAGAGACAAAAACAAAATCATCGCCTTGTGTTGAAGTTTCTGGACCGAACTGTGTGAGACAAAACAAAACCACTTGCGGTCGGTTACGGTAGTTGTCTCGTGGTGCAACATTCTCCGCTCGCACAGCATCCCATGGAAATGGAGTGACCGCACGGCAGCCAAGGCAAGCAGAAACGGACGCTCTCGGCGGGTGACTTCCGGCGGCTTGGAGGCCTCAGCGGCGCCCAGAACGCGCGACGTCAGCACCGCGCGCCAGCGGGTTCCGTTTTCTTCGTTTTTCTATTCGTTCTTTCTGTCGGGAAAGCAACACAAGCGAGCGAGCGCACGATGGCGGGCGACTACAGCGCGCTGCTCGCGGAGGCCGAGGCCAGCGCGACGCGCGCGCTGGAGCGCGTCCACTCGGAGCCGGACGCCGTGCTGGCGCTGCGCGACGCGATCGTGCTGCTGCTCGACACGGTGGGCCAGCTCCACGACGACGCGGACGCGCTGTGCGAGGTCCTGCGCGCGCTCCAGCGGATCGTGCCCCGCAGCGTCGACGCGCTCCACGACGCGCGCCAGCTGATCCAGACGACGAGGTCCAAGGCGAATCCGGTGCTCAAGGCGCTGCTCACGACGCTCGCGGCGCTCGCGGACCGGTCGCCCGAGAGCGCGCCCATGGACGTGCTCGGCGGACTCGTGCAGCTCGCGCACACGATGTGCGTGACGTCCATGACCTCGGCGGACGTCGTGCAGCTGTTTGAGTTCCTGCGCGTGTCGCGCGCGCCCGTGAGGCGCTTGGTGCTGCAGATGCAGACGTCGCTTCTCGAGGGGGAGACCATGCCGCGCGCCGTGTTCACGATGACGGGCGTCCACGCCGGTATCATCGCGCCGTCCACGCAGACCGTGTTCTCGAAGAAAGGGTATTCGATGAGCTTTGGGCTCCATTTGGAGGCAGGCGCGTCGGTCGTCTCGCTCTACAGTTTCCGCGGAAGTACGGGTCAAGGGATCTCAGCCATGATTGAAGGATCGAACCTCGTGCTTCGTCTCCACGCGGCGAACGGCGCCACGAGCCAAGTTCTCGTGCCGTTTAGCGACTGCCGGTCGAAGATGGAGGCGTCGTGGGTCCATGTGTGCATTGTCCACACCAAGAAGATGGTGTTCAAGGACAAGATCGCCGTGTTCGCGGATGGCGTGCCGCTTTTCAATGGGAACCTTCCGTACCCGGATCCGCTGTGCATGGTCGGCGGCCAGAACTCCATCGGTGTCATCCCGGCCGTATCGACAGGCTTCCAAGGTCGTATGTGGAGTCCGACACTTTTTGGGCAGCCGCTCAGTGAATCCGATATCCAGAAGCTACACTGGCTGACCCACTGGAAGAGCGATTTGGGGTCCGTCACGGCCGAAAACACGGGTCTTTCGGACAAGTCCAAGTTCATCTTCAGTTACGATGCACGGAGTTGTGACGCGGAAAAGCGAGTGTGCCTCGATGTCAGCGGTAACGATTGCCACGGTTGGATGGAACCAGGCACCAAGACTTTTGTGACCCAAGGCCTCCGCCAAGTCATGGACGCTGTTGGAGGGAGCGCTTGCTTCCTGCTGCTTCTACTAGATCAGATCCCTGAACTTTCGGATTTCCATCCCAAGCAAGAACTCAACCAAGACGAAATCTCGGATCTGCTCGCATTTGTCAGCTTAGGGCTGCGAACAAGTGTAGCTTGTCGCGCACACTTCCTTCGGCTCCAGGGCGTCAACGTCCTCGCATTCTTGATCCAGTCCATGTCGCCCCGATATCTGACAGTTCGGGTTTTGGACAGTGTTGTGGGAATCCTCGAATCAATCCTCAAGGTCGTCAGCTCTCCTGAACATGCGGAAGATTACATCCAGCTACTTTTCTTTCGGAGCACCAATTGGTTCTTATCACCGTTTGAGACGCAAGTCAAACTTCTGGGAGAAGTTCTGCCGTCGTATTTGAAAATTCTCGCCGAACTCTGGTCAGCCCAATTGACGGGACAGAAGCCACCTGGACTCGCAGTGGCAACAAGTGCCATGGAAGCTCTCGGGATCGTTGCCACATCCGGCATCGTGCCTGGAATCGTCGCTACAACAAGTGGACGTAACATCGACGTCGAGTTCTTTTGCAACCTTCTCGTTCAGGTCTACGCTCCTCGTTTCGGCTTCGACCGAGATCGCGAAGAAGAAACTGAGCCAAGTCAAAGTAAGAGCTTGCAAGAGTTGACGACACTGCGGCATCTAGTCATCCAGAAGCTGATTGGTCACTTCCTGTTCCCGGGAACTCCGGACGATGATCTCTATCAGTGGCGACAACTGTTTGCGCACATCTATCAGCGCTGCTCGAAGGTAGCGAACGAGACCTACCTCCAAGATGGAAATGGAACTGAAGTTAAGGAGATCCTGAACCATCTCACTCGGCTGTTATCACCCGAGGCTTCAGCTCACCAACGCAGAGTAATGGTGTCAAAGTTATGCAAGCTGTCAAAAGGCACCCTTCGACTGTGGTGGCCCGCCATGCAGGCGTCGGTGTCCGATATTCGACTTGAAGGGCTGAAGCTCTTCGAAGCCTATTGCACGGACAAGGTTGTTCTGAAGAGACGAGATATCATACTGTTGGTGTCCACACATCGTGCACATCCGATTGACCTCGCAACCAGCGACGTGCTCATCAACCTTGTCATCGGCCGGAGGCATACCTCCAACGACGGAGGCGCCTCCATCTCTTCAAGCCGTTCAGTGAACATTGCAAGGGTCGAGTTTTTGCCCATGGTTCTGCTTGGGTTGTCCACGGAGGCTGATTATGATGTGCAAGTACGCGTGCTATCTGAAGTCAAGGTACTTTTAGCGTCACCTGCATCTGGACTAACGGTTTTGGAAGCGGTTCGTTCCTGGCCTCCGTGGCTGAGGCAACTTCAAGAAATTGGGAAACGAGCATCAGTCGCTAGCTCGAGCGCCCACGAGAACGATCGCCCTGCACCAACAGGACTAACCAACCAAGGGCTCAACGATGTATGCGCAGCGTTAAGTGACGAGCACACTCCGGTCAGTACAAAGTTGGACGCAATCAGCGCTATTGGCCAAGCTGGTGACCTTCGCGGATGCGATTTTGCGCTCAGCCTTCTTCAGGACGGGAACCAGCCAGCTTCGCTTGTGAAGGCTATCATGTGTACAGTTCAAGAGCGTTTTCAGTCGCGGTGCTCTGCGGTTGTCGGCGCTATCGCAAAGCAAATTGTCGTGGATGTCATGGTGTACAGTGTACTGCACGTCCGCAACGGCTGGCTTCACTTCCTGGAGCTCTACTTCTCGAATTATCGGGATACGGCAAACTTGTGCTCGCTGATTGTTCCCATCATCGATAGAATTGTACGCCGCGTGGCTCCATCGAGGAGCCAATCCAGCAACGCTCAAGGTCCAGTGCCGCCAGAACTGGTCGAGTGCATGTGGGAGAATCTATCTCAAGTTGCTTCCATTGTTACGCTGGTGCCCAAGATGTCAGAAAAACTAGAACGTGGCGACGGTAGTGCTCTTTCTGACGCCGACAAGAACAGTATTTGCTCCAAAGCATTCGACTTATGGATGCTCGTGCTTCCTCGACTTCATCACATCAACTGGGAAGAGATGAAGAGCCACCTTCTCCACAACTCAAACTTTGGTGACGATGTTCCGCTGGAGGATAAGGAGATCTTCTGCTACATCGCGGCCGCGTCAGGACACGCGCGCTATTTGGCTTTGGAAACAGGGTTGAACAACGTGACGTTTGCTCACAAGAACTCTGACGTCTCCAGCACACTGATTGCTCACATCAAGAAAATGGTCGAGGTGCTTCGGCTCATCGCAGCGCCAGTGAGGCTCTCATCCACGTCTGCGTCCCCTCCTGGCCCTCGCGGGTCGATGTCGGCACCACCGCCGGCTGGTATTGCAGAAGCATTCGCGGCCTATGTCGCCGATGCTTCCGCGTTTTTCGGGGAAACCCGATGTCGCGAAGGTGCCCTACCGCGAGAGTTTCTCCATCTGTATGTCATGGATGTGCTCTACACTGTACTGGCGGGGGAAATCAAAGCGGCAAAGTGTTTCAAGACTGTGTTGCAGCTCGCCGAAGTGGTCACAGCCGTGGCGTCCGCTGCTCTGAGACTCCAAGGCCACGATGAGACAACGACATCAGCAATCCCTGCTGAAGTGACGAAGAGCCTGCAAATCATCGCCTCTACCGATCTCAGTTGCTTTACCGACATTGATCACCTGCAACAACTGATGTCACTATGGGGCGTTCATCTTGGTTCGCATGAGGCTTTCCTCAGCGTGGATGCACTGGAAACCGAAGTTGAATTGCTGAACAAGCCATTCGAAAGGCGCTGGATGCGTGTGTTGGCAAATCGAAGCGCGGAATTCAACCCGTACCTCATACAAAAGGATGCCACTATTCAAGCTGACGCCCTCGCCGCAGAGGTAAAATCGAGCGAGTCGCTTTGGAGAGATATCGTGCAAGATGCCGCTGTGGCGCGTGCAGCCGTGGTGGATTTCATTCAAGACGAGGAGAAAGGACAGCCGTCCACACTCAAGCAAGATGCGGAGAAGTTTGCCAGCAGTGTCCATAAGTTGATTGTGCAGTCTTCTCGCGACGCGCGTGCGACAACTTTGGAAGACGCTTCCCAGGACGCATCCAGTCCAGCTTCGCAGGCTGCGAACGACATGGTCAGTGGAGGTTTAGCGACAGACGTTGTGATTTGGAAGGTCAACTCGAGGGAAAATCATTTGAGAATGCGGCTCAGGCTGAAGTATGTCCGCGAAAACCACCGGCTGCGAAACATCAGCTACGAATGCGCTGATGCCTCTGTCCATCAATACGACCATGGTGGAGCAGGCAATCGCCATCTTGGACCTCGCCGGTTCAAGAGCGCACGTGATAACCTTGCCGGGATCGATGGTGTTGCAGAACAAGACAGGACCTGGCGCAGCGAAACTGGCTCCGACTACAGCGATTTTCTCGCCGACGCACAGATGCGAGCTGCGATTATTCGCTCTTGCCCAAGCGTTGGATCGGACAGGGACTCATTCAATGGAGGTTTGTCTGACGACGAAGACGACGATGACATCCGAGCCGAAATACCCGATGATGCGAGTGATAACGGCGCGATGTTCGAAATGGAAGTGGATGAATTCATTGCTGCTGAACAACCAGTCCCCCCGGAAACGAGCGTGGCGCCGCCATCTCCAGTACCACGTTCCCCTCCAGCGACGCCTACACCAAGCGGTCGGGTGTCCGGTGTGTCGTCGCCCTTTGGATCTCTATCTACATTTGGTGCATCCATCTTGAGCGTGGTTGGTGGGGTCACTGACGTGGTTTCGAAAGCCGCGAAAGATGCCAAGGACGCTGTGGAGTTCGGGGTTGACTCGTTGTATACAGCACGTGATACTTTAGCGGATGAGGCACACTCACTCGCCAATGAGGTGACCGCAGCACTCCAAGACGGAAGGCCAAAGTCCGATACGTCGTCTGCCGGCCTTTCTATCCCTCGAGAATCTCGAAGTCCAGAGACTGCCAGTGAGAGTGAAAAAGGCTCAAAGACGCCAGAAGTGGTCACGACGACCACCGCGACTACTCCGGCGCAGACAAATGAGAGCCCTCTTCTTTTTCCACCTTCTCCTCCAGCTCGTGCACAAAGAGAGAACAAGACACCCGACTCGAACTCGAAGCAAAGGCGAGGCTCTGTCAGCGGCTCATCATCAAAGCATGAAATGGAATTTGAGGCTAACCTTGTGCGCCATATGAATGTCGTGTCGGGCAAGCTGGTGCTTACTGAGTCGCACCTGTGGTTTATTGCCGAACGCGTGATTGACGAGCATGAGACGGTGCTCGCGGAGCGAAAGAAAGGTGTACCCACGGATTCCGCGTGGCGATTCCTGTTCAAACGCCGCTGCTGGAAGATCGACGATATTGCAAGTGTGAATCGACGGCGCTATCTACTCAAACCCTGCGCGCTGGAGATTTTCATCCACTCGACCCGAAAGAACTACTTTTTCAGCTTGATGATGGACGACATTTTGCGGTTCCATGAGGCACTCATGGCGCGGAAGCCGGTGCTACTGCGCCGTGATCCGACAATGCGGCGGCTCCGGCATCCGAGTAGTATCTTCCGAAACTCAAACATGAGCGTGAGGTGGATGAACCACGAGATCTCGACATTTGAGTACCTCATGTGGCTGAACACGATTGCGGGCCGCACATACAACGATCTCACCCAGTACCCTGTCTTCCCGTGGATCCTCGCCGACTACGAGTCGCCATCCTTGGATCTGAGCCGTGCGTCCACGTTCAGAGATCTTTCGAAGCCGATGGGGGCACTAGATCCCGCTCGACTCAAGTTTTATCTCGATCGCTACCACGCTTTTGAAGATGCGGACATCCCCAAGTTCATGTGAGTTTATTTTGACTTCTTGCTGCTTACGTTTCTGCGGTGCATATTGGAGAACTGACTGTTGTGGTGCTGAACGTGCAGGTATGGGACCCACTACTCGAACATCGGAGTCGTCTTGTTCTACCTTATCCGACTGCAGCCGTTCACGTCGTATGCTCTGAATGTACAAGGCGGTAAATTCGACCACGCCGATCGCCTATTCCACTCGGTAGGAGAGACTTGGAACAACTGTCTGCATGACTTCAACGACGTCAAAGAGCTCACACCGGAGTGGTTCTACCTCTCCGAGTTTTTGAAGAACTGCAATCAACTCGATCTCGGTGCGCGTCAGAGTGGCGTCGCTCTCGGAGATGTCGTATTACCAACATGGGCATCCTCCCCAGAAGACTTTGTTCTGAAGAATTTCATGGTACGGCTCTGCTATTTTTACCATTCGATGACCTCGGAGTCGGATGCCACTGACACACAAATTCTCGCTGTAGGCCTTAGAGAGCGAGTACGTATCTGCCAACATCCATCAGTGGATCGATCTCATTTTCGGAGCCAGCCAACGTGGTCCGGCGGCAGTGGAAGCCAACAACGTGTACTTCTATCTCACCTACGAAGGCATGGTCGACGTCGACTCGATCACAGACCCCGTCACCAAGTCGAGCATGCGCGCTCAGATCGCGCACTTTGGCCAGACGCCTACTCAAGTGCTGCGAGAACCGCACCCTCCTCGGCATAGTCTCACTACCAAAGTGGCAGGTAAACGGCGCCCAAGTATCTCGATGGACAAGAGTTCAGCGTTGCCGTCATCTCCCCGATCGGCGCCGGGGACGAGTCCAAAAAGCGCCACGACTTTCTCTGACGAGCGAATGACCGTGCTGCAGCTGCCTCACGAGCATCCAATCTCAGTCATTCACCTGGTTCCGGGCTCGTCATCGATGCTTTGCCTAGACGCGAATGGGCAGGTATCGGTACACCGATATGGCACCAAGTGCGTGAAGGTGCACCACACGCCGTTCCTCAACGATCTCTCCACCACTGCCACGAAAGCGTCCGGCGTCTTCAAGCCACCGCCAGGATCGGCCTCACCCACTGGTGGTGCGTCCACTCCACCTGGCCCACCAGCGCTTGCGTCCGCGGACGCCGGGAGTGAGTCTGGGCTGTCCCCAACCAGCGACTACATTGAACTTCACGACCGCAAGACGCGCAAAATCGTTGGGGAGAAGCGACTCGTCGCGCTCGACCAGCACCGACAGACAAAGGTGGCTTTCCTGAATAGCGGGACCGTGTATTGCTCCGTGGGCCACCACGATTGCTCGGCGCGCTTCCACTCATCGAGTGACGGCGCGCTGCTCTACCGCCTGCTTCAGCACAGTGCAGTGGTGCAATGCGTCGGCGCCAGTGCAAACAGCTCGCTGCTGGCGCTGGGGTCGTCGGATGGCACGATCTCGGTCTGGAAAGTGGCCCACATTGCCTCCACGCTGCTCGACTCGATCAAGATCTTCCGTGCGGCTAAGAGCGCGCGGCCTGTCCACGCGAACGACTACGCCGCCGACCAAGTGCTGCTCGGCCACGCGTCGGCCGTCAATTGCGTCGCGGTCTCGGACGATCTGAACATTTGCGTGAGCGGCTCGGTGTCCAACGAATGCTTCGTCCACGACCTTGCGGACGGCTCGATTCTCCAACAGTTGGAGATTCCAGGCACGAGCGCCCCCGGCGTGGTCTCGATCGCTCTCTCTCCGGTTGGGTACGTGCTCGCCCAGTCGCTCGGCCTCGACTCCCCGATGTTGTACGCCTTCCACGTGAATGGCACACTGCTGGCCAAGACGGCGCTCGACGGCGCGCGCGCCATGACGTCGATCAGTGTCTGCGCGCGGTTCTCCAAAGTGGTCGTGAGCAACGCGGACGTCGCATTGTCGTTCTCAGCCCACTCGCTCGGAGACAAACAGGTTTTGCTGGACAAGCACCCGTTTGGCGAGATAACGAGCCAGAGCGTGTCGCCCGACGAGACCCACGTCGTGTTTGGCGTCGGCGCCGGCAAGCTCGCGTCCATCTCGTTGCTCGCTCAGACGCCAACTAGTACGCTACCTCAGGCCGCGACCACGGCCACGGCCATCGCGACGGCTCCAGCCGAGGCCGCCACGCTCACAGCATCCTCTCTCTGAACACCACATCCTGCTTTTATCATCTTTTTTTCTATGCACATTCTTTCCGGGGAAGGACATTATTATAACGAATATCTTAGCTTGTTCACTCCTCCATGTCCACGTCGTCGTCCTGCTCGTTGTCGTTGTCGTCGTCGTTGTCGTCGTTGTCATCCTCGTCGGCCGGGCGGCTCGCGATCGCCTGCTGGAGCTCGGCGATGGTCTCGACCACGCTCTCGAGCTGCGCGCCGAGGTCGAACTCGTCGCGCATCTCGCGCGCGAGCTTTTTCAGCATCTCCTCGCACTTTTGGAAAAACTCGAGCGCCGCGGCGAGGTCGTCCATCGCGCGGTAGCACGTGCCCACGAGAAACCAGAGCTCGGCGTTCTCGTCGTCCTCCTGCATCACGCCCTCGAGCACGTCGCACGCCTTCTCGTACATCTCGAGCTCGATCAGCAGCTTGCCCGTGCACACGCGGAACTCGAGCGACGGCCGCGTGTCGTCGTTGCACACCTCGTCGAGGCGGCGGTAGGTCTCGTCCATGAGCCGCGCGGCCTCCTCGCGGCGCTGCTCGGCGCCCGCGTCGTCGCCGGCCTCCTCGGCCGTGCGGTGCTGGGTGAAGCGCAGGTTCGCGAGCGCCTGCGTGGGCTCCGGGAGCCCGACGTCGAACTTCATGGCCTCGAGGAAAAAGTGCTCGCAGCGCGCCTCGGCGTCGTCCTCAAAGCACAGGTCCGTCATGTAGAGCTCGCCGAGCGAGCACAGCGCCTCGCAGATCTGCTTCTTGATGACCACGGCGTCGTCGCTCGCCGGGTCCGCGTGCGCCGCGAGCTCCTGCTGCATCACGGCCACGCCCTGCGTGAGGTACTGGAGCGCCTCGTCGCCCGGCACGAGCTGCGCGAGGTAGAGCCACTTGCCCGGGTTCTGCGCCGGCGCGAGCTGGATGCTCTGGCGGAAAACCTCGACCGCGCGCTCGGGCAGGCCCAGCTCCGTGCTGAGCTCGCCCACGGCGTCCAGCAGCGCCGTGTTGGTCGGCTCCTTGCGCAGCGCGCGCTCGTAGAACTGCGCCGCGAGCTCCGGCTGGCACTGGTCCACGAGCTGCTCGGCCTTGGCCACGAGCTCCGCCACGGAGAAGTCCTTCTTCTTTGCCGGCTTGCCCGCCTGCTTCACCATGGTGGATCGATCGACGTAGGAAGGGAGTACTGGCGCCCTGGATTGGGAATGGTGAGACCCGAGACCCAGTCAAGCCATGTTGCCGCCGAGACTGACTGGTACGCAAGGCGGGTTACACAGAGTGTACCCCACTCTTGGGTAGGTATACGTACCGCTAGTATACACATCCAGGTATACATCGAAGTCTGAGCGGGATCAGGTATGAGGGGAAACAGAGTATGGGGGTATTACGTTGAGGATATGGGGGTATTACGTTGAGGTTATTCTATGCTACAGATCCATCTCGCTGTCGTAGCCCATGCTGCTGTGGGTGCTGGCGGGGCCAAAGAAGGAGCTGCTGCGCGCGCTGCTGCCCGAGAGCGGCGGCACGTCGTCGAAAAAGCCCGAGAGCGAGCTGTTCTCGTCGTTCACGTACGACGACCGGTAGCTGTCCGAGGCCTCCGAGCTGATGGAGCCGATCGAGCCGGGCGACGGCAGGATCGTGATCTGCGCGAACGCGTCGTCCTCGACTTCGTGGGACGCCGCGCCGCTCTCGACGTCGTACGGGTTCGGGTCCTCACACACGTCCACGTGGGGCGCGTGGGCGGACGCGGTGGACGGCTCGCGGTGCGTCGTGGACGTGAGGAACATCTCCGACATGGCCTGCGTCCGCTCCCCGCGGCGCTTGACCACGGCCTCGCGACTCCGCCGCACGATGAGGAACACGATGAGCACGAGCACGATGAGAAGGCCCGCGCCGCCCGCGAGCGAGTAGGACACGACGGTGGACCGCTCGGCGTCGCTCGTTGTGGAGGTCGACTGGTTACTTGGGACGGGCACCGTCGTCGCGGGCGACGCGACAAAGTCGATCGTGTCGCTCGAGACGGTGGGCTGTGGCAGCGCCGCCGCCGTCGCCGTCGGCCCCAGCGGCATTCGACTGGGTGTGTTGGGCGACTCCAGCATCGGAATACTCAGCGGGGGCGGTGCCGCAGGCGAGGCTGTGGGGCTCGGCGGCGTGCCGGTCGGCTTGGTCGCGTTCGCATCCATGGAGGTGGAGGGCGCTGGCGTCGTCGCCGCCGTCGGTGCGGGTGTAACCGTTGGAGATGGTGATGACGATGCGGGAGGGGCCGGCGTCGTCTCCGTGGGCTTCGGAGGTTCTGCTGTTGCTGCCGGTAGCTCGGTGTGAGGCGGGCCGGTTGTCGTGGGCGGCGCACTCGGGTCCGGAGGGCTGGACATGCCTGCAGGGGGCGCGGACGACAGAGACTCGGGTGATGCTCCTGATGGAGGAGATGATGTGTGTGATGCCTCTCCGCTCGCCGGGTCGCTCGGGGGCTTGGCATCTACGAGGGGACGGAGTTTTCTTAGCGCAACCGCTCCAAAACTCTCCGTCGCACGAGGCGCATCGATTTCCGTACCTTCTGCCAGGGTACTGCTAACCATGAGCACGAGGGCGGCAGTGCGCACAAGGCGACGCGCGTGAGAGCGTGGGCGCGGCATCTTCGTGGCGGCTGGTGGTCTTGGTCAGTGAGAACGGAACGCCGTCCGGCCGACGAGGTCTTGGTCGCCCCTCATCGTCCCATCACTGTCCGCTCACAATCGCGGTGTCTTGTCCCACGCGCGACATGGCCCGCCACCATCAAGGCGATGCTGAGTCTTTGCTATTGGTGTTGTGCGGCGTCCCATGCGCCTTCTGAAAGAACGCGCGGCGGTGTCTGCGGGCCATGGGATGTGAGCCGCAAAATAGCCCCGAAAAATGTAGCCATCTTTCCAGTTCCATGAACGTTCTCTGGGCAAGGGTTACAGCGTACCCCTCTAGAGAATCGACTGCTTCGAATACAACACCCTCCCGCACAAAATACCGGTTTTCTAGTCACATACCGGTATGGTACCGTGGTTTTGAATTTTGAACCGACCCCTCGGCTCCTCCTGTTCTCCCCTCGTGTTTTTTTGAAAACCAACAAGCGCGCGCGCGTCGAGCCGCTCGGCCACAAAGAACCCAACCCGACACGAAGGAGACACCCCGAGCGCGTCTAACGACGAGGCCCGCGTCTAACGAGCGACACCTAACCGAGAACGATCCTTTCTCTCCGGCGGAGCATAAGAGGCGTCTATCCTCTGTTCTCCCCTCAGCGGTTCTCCCCTCCTCCCCGCTCCCCTTCGCGCAGCATGCGCCGCACGACGCTCGGGCCCATCTCGTCCTCCCAGCTCAACGCGCGCTCCACCGTCATGGGCGCCGCCGTCCCGGGCGCGCGCGTCTCCGTCGGCGCCGCCAAACCCCCTCGCCAGTCCATCGGCCCGGCGGCCGCCGCCTCGCGCCGCGTGTCCACGGCCGCGCGGCTGCCGCCGTCCGCGGCGCCGCGCAACTCGCTCTCGCGCCAGTCGATCGGCCCGGCGCCGGGCGGCCGCCGCAGCAGCGCGTACGGTGGCCGCATGTCCATGGCCGGCGGCAGCGGCGCCGGTGGCCGCGCCGGCGCGCGCACGGACCCGCGGCCGCTGACCGACAAGACGTTTATGAACGGCTGCATCCAGGCGCTGATCGAGTTTCTGGGCGAGCGCCAGTACGACTACGCGCTGTCGCCCAAGATCCTCAAGGGCCCGTCCAAAAAGGACTTTACCAACATCATCCAGTTCCTGTTCCGGCAGATCGACCCGACGTTCGAGTTCGGGCTCAAGTTCGAGGAGGACGTGGCCGCGCAGTTCAAGATCCTGCGGTACCCCTTCGGCATCAGCAAGACGGCGCTCGTGGCCGTCGGCAGCCCGCACACGTGGCCCGCGCTGCTCGGCTCCATCGCCTGGATCATCGAGCTGCTCAGCGTACGTGTGGACGATCCACGCTCTCATGAGTTCGGTCTTCTTTTGCTAACGCTTGCGTGTTGTGTGTGTATACAGTACGACGAAGTGGTGCTCGCGGACGCCGAGAACGGGTTGGATCCGGAGAGCGACAACCGCTTCTTCCAGTACCTGACCAACGCGTACCGCACGTTCCTCGCCGGCGACGACGAGCAGTACAACCGCATGGAGCAGGAGGAGGCCACGCGATACGACCAGCAGAACCAGATCATCCGCGACGAGTGCGCCGACCTCGAGCGCGCCAACGAGGAGCTGCGCCGGCAGATCGAAGAGGCCAAGCAGGCCAAGGTGCGTTCGCGCGATTTCGTCTGCATGGAGGCGGGGCACTTTGATTTACATTCGTGTGTTTTGTGCGTGCGTAACAGTCGTCGCTGCCGCTGCTCAACTCGAAAAAGGCCGACCTCACGAGCGATCTGGAAAAGTTCAAGACGCTCGTGGGCCAGTTGCAGGACCACCAGGTTCAGATCATCGGCAAGATCAAGGATCGCGAAGGCGAGCGAGAGAAGAAAGGTGCGTTTCGATTGTGCTTTTCCTCCCTGGTCCCTTCTCTCACACTTTTCTGTGGCATATTCAGAGCGCGAACTCGCGGCGCGTCACAACGACATTCGTGCCCTTCAGGTCCGCATCGATAACCAGGAGCTCTCGGCTGAAGATGTCCAGCAGATCTCCAAGGAGCGTCAGCGGCTGAACGAGCAGTGCAACTTGGCGGCCGCTCGCCAAAAGGAGATCCAGGACAAGATCTGGCGGGAAGAGACGGTCATTGCCGAACAAATGGACAAGGTGCGCACTCACATCCACCATTCGTCCTCTCACGCTTGCTAGAGTGCTGACGCGGAGTGTGCTGTTTGTGTAGATTGAGGCCTATGTTCAGCGCTATGCCGTGACGGCCACGCGCATGAAGCTCCTGCCGGCACTCGCGAAGAATGCCCGTGGCGTGGACTATGAAATCGAGATCGACGCGCATACGGGCGGCGTCGAAGCTGCACAGCAGCTGAGCTTGCATCTGAAGCAGAACATCCGTACGGCTCTGTTACGGTTCAAGAAGAACCGACAAGACCGAACGCAGATCGCGTTGGATGAGGTACTTCAGCTGCAAGCCGAGGTTGAGAAAAGCCGCGAGCTGCTGAAGGTCGAATACGACGAGGAGCAAGTGATGGAGTCCAGAGTGCGAAAGCTCGAGGACACCATTCGGCGAGAGAAGGACCTGCGAGACGGTGCGATCAACCAAAAACTGTCCACGGCGGAAGACGTCGAGCTCCAGATCGAGAGCATTCTCAACGAAGGCGATTTGTCCGCTGATGAGGTGCAAGCGAGGCAGCATCTCGAACAGCTGAAGAAGACGTACGTTCAGGGTTGTCCACTCTCTGCCCTGGTCTGAAGTGATCCGCTGACGTTGCTTTTCTGGCTACAGGTATGCTTCGATGACCGAGTCCTATGAGCAGTTGCTCTTGAAGAACCGTACCGAGCTTACAAGCGCGCTGGTGTGCTGTACGGAGCACAAGGAGCGCATTGACGAGGAGATTGCGACGCTTGAGCAGGAGGTCGCAGGCTTCTGGCTCTAGATTTGTGTGTGTTGAACGGTACAATAAAGTTATTAGCCAGCGGAACCTGTCGCCTATTGAATCAGAGAAGCAAATGCGCATTTCAAAGAAACGTGTGGGTTGCCATTGAGATGGGGTTGAAGTGTGAGAGAGAGATGGAGACTGGTGGTGCCGTGAAACTAACCCTGCTACGGCTCTACGATTCGGTGAGCGAGTTGGCGCGCAGCACAAACAGGTCGAACTTCTCCTGCAGTTTCTGGCGCTGGGCCATGCGCTTGGACGCGAGCGCCGAGCGGTTCCGGTTCCAAAACTCGATCTCGTCCTCTGGGATGCCCAGGTTATCGTCATCGCTTTCAGCGTCGGACTCGGGGAACGAAAGGCTGAACTGGCTTGAGCCATTCCAGCCCATCGAAGACAGGAGCTGCATCTCGCGTTTCTCGTCCAGCGAAACTTGCCCGAGCAGGCAACCGTCGTCACACGAGGTCGAGCAGAGGTGCGGGGCGTTTGCCTCCTCGCTATTGTCTTCCTCGTCGCTTTCAACATCGCTCTGGTCCTCCTCATCTCCGTCGCCGTCCTGGCTGCTCGCACCGGAGTGGCTAGATGAGCCGACTTCGGACACAGAGAGCGTGATCTTGGACGAGGAAGTCGATGACGGCGTCTGCTTCTTCTTGCCCTTGGTCTTAGTCGCAGCGGCCGCTTTCTCTGTCGCGGCCGCCTGCTTCTGCTTCGTTACCGTCTTTCGCTTCTTCTTCTTTTCCTTCCGCTTCTCCTTTTTCTTCGCCAGTCGGCGGGACTCGTCGTCTTCCTCGGCGAGTAGCTGTTCCATCATCTCTTTACCGTGAAGGGCCTCGACGGCCACATCAAAGTTGCGACGCAGTGTCGAGACGGCACAGTGCACCAATAGCTCCTCCGAACGCTTTTCAGTCTTTGACTTTGTCCACAGGTTCTGCATCTTCTCCCAGATCACGATTCCCAGACACGTGAGCACTTCGTCCTGCGCCTCGGCGATCGTCCGAGCGTGACGGTCTCCCCAGTCTCCCACGATCTCTTGGTCAGCGCGGGTCATCAACTGGGACATAAAGTCGATATGGCACGGCACACCGATCAGTCCTGTCGTTCGTGAGTACGTGAGCTCGTCGAAGAGGTACGACGTGTAGTGGAGCTCGTCGCCATAGTCGCCCCGGTCGTGGTGCTTGTCCGCACAGTCGAAACCAGCACAGTCTTCGCAGTCGTCCTCGCTACAACTAGATCCGATCAAGAGGTCATACGCTTCTAACACCTACAACGCCGTGCACCAGTGGAAAAGGGTGGTGAGATGACCTGGGGTGTATGTACCCACAACAGACAAACTGCACCCACGCACCTTTTCCTTGCAGCGACAGCAGAACCGATGTCGGCGCAGGTAGTTCTCCAGGTCGGTCAGGAAGAGTTCCGAGTCGATGTACGAGAGGTTGCGTTGTATATCTTCGGGCAGTCGGTTCCAGAGCGCTTCGAACGCCGCGGGGCGCGGGCGTCCCCGCGCGCGCTGCGAGTGGAGCGGGCAGCGCACGCGCGTCGAGGCCTTGGTCGTGCGGTTGTACTTGGTCAGCGAGAGGTTCCCCCACCGCTCGTGGTGGAGAAACAGCGCGAGCGACGAGTCCGAGTTGCTCATATGGGCGTTGCAGAGGCGAAAGTGCTTCCCGTTCTCAAAGGCGAGCCCGGCGTTCAACACGACCGCCGGCGGCGCACACTGGCCGGCCATGAGCTTCTGGAACAGCGTCTCCGTGGCGCCGCGGCAGCCGAGGCACGGCAGTAGCTCCGCCACGGTCTGGAGAAACTGCTGCGAGTCGGCGCGCAGCGACGACGTGCGCTCCACGTCCGTCAGCAGCATCCATCGCTAGCAGGCAGCAAGTCATCGTCAGCCAAACGGTCAAAGGCGTATCCTTCGTCTAAATGATCTCACCTTGCGGAACTCGCGGGACTCGGCGGCGCTGGGCTGGCACTGGCACTGGAAGGGCAGGTCGCTCGTGCGCGCGAGCGCGTTGGCACCGCTCGACGGGCGGCAGACGCTGAGCGCGTCGGCGGCGTCGTCCGCAAAGAGCAGATCGTCCACGGCGGGCGCGCCGCGCACGCGGATGCCGTCGTCGGGGCTCGCGTCTCGCACGGCGTCCGACATGACCATCGTCCTCTGGGGGGAAACGGGGGAGCCGCGCAGCGGACGGAGAACCCTCGCGGAGGAGACTAAGTAGGCGGGCGGAGCGTCCTTCGCGCGGAAGGAGCTAGCGGAGGAGGAGGGGACGAGGAGGAGGAGAGGAGAGGAGATCGGTTCCGACGGCGAGGCGATCGCGCAGGCGCGGATTGGCACAGCGGCGGCGGTGGCGTGTGTGTGCTCTCTCGCGCACTCAAAACAGGCAAGGTCAGCCGCTGGAACGCAGGAAGTGGTGGAAAGATGACGTCGTATTGGATAAAAATACGTACGTTTGAAGTGTTTTAGCCAATGGCGTTCATACGGTTACGTTTGGTAAGCGCGGATTGGATGAAATACAGGGAAACCTTGCCGCCTTTCCTCTGTGCGACTTCAGCAGAACAGTCCGTGCCCAGATGGAGGGACGACGGTGTCGGAACTGGGGAATGTTTATCTTTTTTTTTCACGTTTTCTTTCTTCTGGTGGAGCCGACCGCGTATGCAAAAGAAACACTCGCTTGGGGCCTCCATCATCCGAGGACCCGAGTTGTGGGTCTATAGATGTGTGGGTATCACTCACGCGCGGTTCCGTGCTTTTGCCGACGGCGAAAGAAGTCCACCACGACCGCCAACACGAGTCGTGTTACACGACACCTCCACCAGCAACAACAAAATGAGTTATGAACCGATCGATGATTTTGAGCCAATCATATCCTTTTACTTGACGAATGCGTTTCATTCTAGCGTTTTTGTGTTCTTAACCGCGTCAGGACAACTTCAAGGCGCTCTTGGCGCGCGACCCTCGTCAAGTCCTCGGGCCGCTGTGGGAACTCGGGGAGGTTGCGCACGTTGAACACGGGCTCCATGTCGCCAAACTCGCCCTTGTCCTCTGAGACGAAGTACGGCTCGAGGCAGAGTAACCGCAGGTTCTCGTCTAAATGCCGGGCGACGTTGCGCTTGAGCAGCAGCCGCGAGTCCAACAGCATGGCGATCTCCTTGCGCGTGAACATGCGATGGCCGGCGAGCGCGCGGTACATGCGCTCCAACGCGGCTTCTAGTGTCTATACGAGTTGGAAACACGCAGGTTAGTTGTGGGAGATGGCCAGGAGTGGGAGATGCGTGGAATAGTACCTTTCGGCTGGACCGTCCTTGCTTGGTGATCGGATCAAGCGGCTTGCCTCGTTCCACCAGAAGAGCTGTATGTGATGTACTGCTCTTTCGGTGATGCTTGCCGGCACGGTTGTTGACGCCAATGTAGCCGCGGCATTTCGCAGAGCCGCATAGACACGTCGTGATTTCCTACTCGTATCATACCCGTCAGAGACATCTCGTGAACGTACGCATTTGGGGGATGTTGAGGAGGGGTTATACCAGTGAGCTGAACGACTGGAACTTGTAATCGAAGGAGAGTTCTTCGCCCGAGTTGATGTCCCTCAAGGCAAAGATTCCGCATCGCTCCTCTCCATCCACTTCCCATTTCTCGACGCCGCAGTTTGGTTCACAGCTGTGGTTGATGAAGCGAGCGAGGCCACCCATGCGGGTGGCATCGATGACTTCCCCACCACTCAGCACCATCATGTATCGATGCTTTTCATGGTGGTAGCGCTGCGAGCACACAACATGCACCATTAGTAAGAGACGTTACGTAGTGCGATGCGCTCGTAACGTACTAGCCGCCGGAGATGGTACTCTTGCTCGGTGACAATCTCGCCCATGTACTCCGCGACGAAGTCGCCCTGTTTGATGAACTGCCGTACCATGATCCCCAGGCCTTTCTTGCCTGCATTGATCACTTCCGACGCGGGCATGAGACCCCGTTGTATCCGCTGGTTGTCGCACTTGTCGCCGCACGGGCAGAAGTCGGCAAGACACTCGATCAGAGCCTACAAGAGTTATCGAGTGAGCCGAAGTCAAGAGATACATTCCTCTCCGTCTCGACTGACCGCTCGATTGACGCAGTCTTCCATGCAGCCCATTTGATCGTCACTCTCTGGACGCTTACATGAACAAATAGGGACTTCGTCCTGTATGCACACCAAGGCAGTGTTGAGCACTCCCAGGAGCCATTTTTTTCTCAGATTGGCGATTGCACACGCACCTCTTCCCACTTGCGTGGCTTTCTCTGGACATACACGTTTCGTGTAATGATTCTTGCCTCGGCGAGCGCGACGTCGAGCGGCCGCTCACCCGTGGCTCGACTCTCTGTTAGCTTCTTGGTCGGCTGCTTGGGGCTATGAAAACAGTCGAAAGCACAGGTGAGCGTCCGTGCGTAACTGTGTCCAGACAGGCATTGTCCACATACGCCTTCAATCGAAACTCCTTGGCGCGGACCATGATCTCGTGGACATCCGACGGGATCGCAGTCGCAGATCTTGTTGGTCGCGAAGCCTTCACTGGCGACGCGGACGCAGTCGAAGTCACGGGCTCAGACTCGGACTTCACGGGCGTCGCCGCGGGCTCCTCGACCGTTAGGTCAATCGTCGGTTGCGGCTCCGTTTTCTCGCTGCCGTCTACGACTGACGCGGGTGGTGGCGTCTGGACCACGGGTGCTGATGGCGGTGGCGTCCGCGCCACGGGTACTGACTGGGGCATCTGGGCCGCAGGGGCTGGCGTAGCTGGCGTCTCGGAGGCCGTTGGACGCGGCAGTATTTGCTTGGGCGGCGGCGGCGTTGTCTGCTGCATGGGCTGCTGCTTTGGTTGTTGTTGTTGGTACTGTTGTTGCAGTGTGAATTGATGCAGCTGCGCCAGTTGTTGCTGCTGCTGCATCATCATCGCCATCCCCGGCGTGAGCGCCACGGCCGGCGCCGGCGGGAACGCGGGAAACGTGCTTTGGAGCGCGCTGAGCGAGGCGGCGTCGAACGCGAAGCGCGTCACGGGCAGGCCGCCGGGGACGAGCCCCGCGAGCGTCGGCATGCCGTCCAGCGCCAGCATCGCCGGCGCGTGCGACGGCCGCCAGCCGCCGCTCGCCACGGCGCCGTCGTCCACGTCCACGCCATCGATGTTCATACTCCCGGGTCTAAACTGTCCACAGTCACAAACAGGCACAAACACAGACAACCCCACGGAATCGAAACGGGGGTATATGATTGGCTGAAAATGAAGAACGGCATATTTGAAAACACGATGCACCGCCATTGCATTGAAAAGCCCCGTGACCTTGAAGGGAAACCTTGGGCAGGCATGCAGGTGGTGGCCGACCTCTCGTGGCAGTGGCGGCCTGGCGCGGCCATCACGGCCAGCGCGGCCACGCAGCGCTGCACGGCGCTGGCGCTGCAGCTCGCGGACCACCGCGCGGTCGTGCGCGTGCGGCCGAGCGCGTGGCCCGCGCGCGCCGAGCGACCCGAGACCGACCAGCCGCGTGCCGACCTTGAACTCTGCGGCCACGCGGACCGCGTCGCGAGCCTCGCGTTCCACGCGTTCCAGGATTCGACGGACGTGCTGCTCGCGTCGGCCTCCAGCGACTGGTGCGTTTTGTGTGGGCTTCGTATAATCCAGCGCGAGAGCTAAACAGTTCGTTAGTGCAGTGTCATTGTGTGGCACCTGGACGGGGCCTTCCACGCGTCCAAGCGCGTGGTCGACGACGCGCCGCTCGCCGAGCCCGCGTGCGTCGCCTTTGACCACACGGGCGCGCTGCTCGCGGTCGCGCGCGAGCGGGAGATCGCCGTGCGCGTCGTCCATTCCGGCGACACGCTCGCGACGCTCGAGGGCCACCTCGCGAGGGTACGGCGCTGGGGTTCGACTGCGCATTGCCGTGTAATGGCGCCAAATTGACATCAACGCGTATGCTACATAGGTGACCAAGTGCGAGTTCCACCCGATTCGGCAGCACTTGCTGGTCTCGTGCTCGGAAGATCGGACGTTTAAAGTGCGTACAGGGTAATATCGAGGGAGTTAGAGCACATACTGACGTGTTGAACCAGATCTGGGACCTCGCAGCCAAGACGCTGCTCTTCCAGTCGGCCGTTCTCTCGGCATTCCCGATCTTGTCGCTCGCGCTGAACCCGACGACCGGAGACGCCTGCTTCGGCTTTGGCGACGGCACGATCAAGGTCTTTTCGCTCCACGAGAACTTTGCGAGAGAGCACGCGACGCTCAGCGTTGAGGCCTTCATGCGGCGGCTCACGCGGCAAAAGCAGGTAGGCACTGCTGCTTTGCTGAGCCTGGATATCTTGCACCGTGGTGAAAAGGCTTGCTTGCAGCGCCAGGAGGAGATCCAGGAAGTGCTACGGGAGTCCCCGAACGTCATCAGCTCGCTCCCGCCGTGGGCACGAAGCGAGCGCGCGCACGAGACGGCGCAGATCCAAAGCATCGTTGCCAACACGGCGACTCGCGTAAGCTACAGCGACTTTGCCGACCGCAAGCGTTCGCTACCCGTCGCGACCGACCCGGACCATATCGCCGAGATCGCGTGTCCCGTTCTCGCCATGCGGTTTCTGTGCGTTGACGCGCTCAACTCCTCCGAGTCGCTCGGTTCTTCCTCGAGCCGTCCGGCGTTCAATGCGCACGGCGAGCAGGAGCTTCTGGACCGCGAGCAGTTCCTCGTGCTCGCTGTCGCCAGCCACCTCATCGCGATGAACGCCTTCTCGTACGAATTCAAGATCCTCCACGATTTCCAGACGCCTCTCCGGCCTGCGGACTCGAAAATTTCGCTGGACCCGGTCGCCGTTGCGCGGGATGTGAGCTTCCACACGCCCGAGGGATCCGACCTGGTCTACTGCGGCGTCGCCAGTGCGTTCCTGCCGTGCTTCACGGTCATTAGCTGCTCGATCGCGAACGACCGCGTTGCGAGAGTGCACGGTTCACCCGGCACGTGTGATGGTGTTTCGAATAACCAGACCAGTGACGACCACATTCACGGCACCTACGGAGGCGACGACGGCATCACTTCGACCACTGGCGGATTCGAGCGGATATCGGTGATCGCGACTGGCCCGCCGCCCAAGGACAGCGTGCTCAATTTGCCGCCGTTGGCGTTCACGAAGGCACCGCCGACCGCGAATGGAACCAAAGGCAAGACGCTGGACAAGCCCATCACGTTCCGCTCGCGCATCAAGTCGTCTGGCTACGGCTCCACGCCGCCGCACCAGCAGTTCGGCGCGCCCAAGCGCCAGTCGATCGCCGAGCGCAAGGCGAGCGCTTCGGCTACGCCGCCGTCGCGGCCGCAAGCGTCGATCGAGTCGTTTCTGAAGGAGTATCCGACGACGTGCGGGCTGCTGCAGCACTTCCAGCAGAAGAACGCGCTGCCGCCCAAGACGCTCCACCAGGGCGCGATCCACCACGTCGAGTACTCGGCCGACGCCAAGTGGCTCGCGTCGGGCGGCAGCGACAAGATCGCGCTGATCTCCAAGCTCCCGTTCAGCAAGTTCCAGGGCGAGGGCAACGTGTTCTCGGGCCACGACCACGCCGTGCGCTCCGTGCGCTGGAGCCAGAGCAACCAGCTCGTGCTTTCGACGTCAAGCGACAAGTCGGCGCGCGTGTGGCTCGCGGACAGTGACGTCGCGTCGCTCACGCTCCATGGTGGCGCGCCCAAGCCCTCAAGCAGTGCCGCGACGCCCTTCAGCAGCGCCAAGAAGGCCATCAAGCAGGAGGTCGTGGACGCCATGTTTTTCTACATGGACAAGTTCATCCTCTCGGCGAGCGGCAACGCCGTGCGGCTCCACCAGTTCGAGATCGACCTGCTCCACGCGCGCGCGCAGACCAAAAAGGCCAAGAAGAACGACCTCCTCCAGGACGAGAACCGCAGCCGCAAGAAGAAAGTCGCGCAGTGGCTCTTCCCGGACATGCAGAGCCTCACGGCGCTCACGTGCGTGAACGGCTCGTTCCTCTCGGCGATCGTGCTCGCGGCCGGCTCGGACCGCTCGCTGCGCATCGTCGACGCGGCCGCGGGCCGCACGGCGCGCGTGATCCGCGAGGCCCACGCGCGCGCCGCGCACGGCGTCGAGCTGCCGCGCGCGTCCTGCTTCGTGAGCCACCCGGCCAACTTCTACGACCTGCTGCTCAGCAGCGCGCCCAACAACACGGTCCACCTGTGGGACATCCGCGCCGACAACTGCGTCATGCGCTTCGGCGAGCACGTCAACCGCGTCCACCGGCTCGGCGTGGCGTTCAGCCCGTGCATGCGGTACGTCGCCACGGGCTCGGAGGACCGGCTCGCGTACCTGTACGACATCCGCACGGGCCGCTGCCTCAAGCGGCTCGCCGGCCACACCGACGTGGTCACCTCGGTGGCGTTCAATCCATTGCACCCGCAGCTCGCGACGGCGTCCTACGACGGCACCGTGCGCTTCTACAGCAGCGACGCAACATGACTCGACAAAGCTGTTCTGAGAGGGTAGTAATTCGCACTTGTATTTGGAACAAAATATAACACACACTCAATCGTGGCGCATCTCAAGGTGCTCGCACCCGCTCAGCGAGCGACCCCAGAGTGACATCGAGGGGGCTGGAAACGCGACTCGGAAAGAGAGAAGACTGCTCTAAGGATGAAGAGGTGGTACCCGCAGGTAAAAGAGTCCCAGGCGAACGCGCTTAGACCTTGACGGCCGGCGAGTTGACGAACGAGCCCTCCTCGTCGCCCTTCTTCTCCTTCTTCTTGTCCTTCTTGTCGTCCTCGTCGTCGTCCTTGTCCGTCTTGTCGTCCTCCTCGTCCGCGTGCTCCGCCTTCGCTCCGGCGATCGTGCGCTCAAGGTCCTTCTGGGCCTTGCGCTTGCGCATCACGAACACGACAATGACCACGATGACGGCAATGAGCGCGACCGTCGCTGATCCAGCGATGGCGACCTCCCGACCGTCCAACTCTTCGAGACGCGCCAGGAAGTTCGTCTGCTTGGGCGCAACGTCCGAAGTACCGTTCGAGGCGTGGATGTGCTTCATGGGCTGCGCGAGGAAGCTCTTACGCTCGTGCGGGGTCATGCACTCCGGCACCTCGTCCGTGATCTTGAGCCAGTTGACGATCTCACCCTCCTCACGGTGACCACACTCGGTAAGAAGGAGACGCTTGCCCTCCGGGATGAAGTTCAGGATGAAGCGGCCCGGGGTCTCGTCCACACCGTTCTTGGTGCAGTTGATGTAGGTCACAACGTGGTACTGGAACGTGCCGTTGCCGTCCGGCTTCTGCTCGACAGCGTTGAGCGTCATGTTGAACGAGTCACACACGCGCGAGTCGTTGTACGAGATGAACGCGTAGAGCGAGGCCTTGATGACGAGGAGCGGCGGGTCGTTGTACACACTGATCCAGTTGTCGGCGTTGCGCAGATCGATCTTGTCGATTTCCGCGGAACCTTCCGACGAGCCATCAATCACACCCGTGTTGTTGTATCCCTTGGTACGCTTGTCGCCGACCTTCTTCGTCTCAGAAGGGGCCGGGGCAGGGGCCGGAGCAGGAGCCGGGGCCGGCGCCGGGGCGGGCGCGGGGGCCGGAGCATCCTTCTTCTTGTGCTTCTTGGTCGGGGCTGGCGCCGGGGCGTCCTCCTCCGCAGCCGGAGCCTCCGTCGGGGCCGGGGCCGGAGCAGGGGCCGGCGTCGGAGCCGGAGCAGGCGCGGGTGGC
Organism: Pythium folliculosum; assembly: GCA_023336295.1. Taxonomy (NCBI): domain Eukaryota; phylum Oomycota; class Peronosporomycetes; order Pythiales; family Pythiaceae; genus Pythium; species Pythium folliculosum. The sequence continues at coordinate 26,902 of JAADWV010000027.1, forward strand.
GCCGCGGTGGTCGCAGCCGGAGCGGGCGCCGGGGCGGGCGCGTCCTCCTTCTTGTGGTGCTTCTTCTTGGCCGGCGCCGGCGTGGTCTCGGCGGGCGTCTCGTCGTCGTCCTCCTCCTCCTCGGTGGGCGCCGGGGCGGCCTCCTCCTCCTTCTTCTTGTGGAGCACACGCGAGACGTGCGAAGCCTCCACGGCGGCCTGCGGCTGCGCCACGGCGGCCAGGCCGTCGGCCACCGCGAGGTTACGCTCCTGCGGCGCGGCGTCGGCGTGCGCGCACGCGGTCATGGCAGCGGCCGCGAGCACCAGCAAGCGCAGCACTCCAGTCGTTCGCATCTTAGCGGAGATCAATCTCACAGGGGGAGCGGAGAGGAGGGGGTGGTCGAGTAGCTTGGACTTTGGGAGTCGGCTGCAGGTTGGAGAGTGAGCGAGCGGAGAAGGCCGGCGGCCGCGCGGCAACAAGCCAAGCGCCGCGTCGCTCCCCTCCGCTCCGCTCCCCCTCCCTCGGGAATGCTCTCCCCCCGCGGCCAGCTCAGTTCTCCCTCGCTCGCGATTGAGCCAATCAGCGACGCCGACGGATGTCTGAATTTCTGATGGAGAGAGGAAACAAGCGTGCCACCGCCCACGAAGTTACACAAGAACATTCTTTATCGAGGGTAGTTGTAGAGGGGATTGTCGAAATAGACTATACAATTTAGGAGGTAAATGTTTGGAGGGAGAATTGAAGCGAGGGGCGCCGCTCATCAAAACACGGTGGGGGGGACCTTCACGTGGCAGCAGCTCACTCGGCCAGCCGCTGCCCCATACAACGATCAAGATGTTTCTGGGGAGAGAGACACCCTCCCACACAAGCATGGAAAACGAGAGAGAGACGGCGCCAATCGTCCCAGACCATCAAATAGGGGTTAGGTCTCAATGGAAGAGACCGGCGTCGCGGCTAGGGCTGGTGGGATCCAATCGAAACTGAGATCCTACAGACTATTCGGATGGCTAAAACCCAGCTGGCCACAATGGCGGTCGTGTGGTCAGATCGTATGGCGTCGTCCCATTGTAGGATGCTGTCGGTGTGGAAGAGGAGGAGCCAGCGAGGCGCGTTGGCCCAACGCTTGGGGAAACAGGTGCCGCGCCGGACATCTGACGATCGTCCGCATGCATGGTGATTCACGGAAACTCTTGGGCGGCGGCGCCATGAGGATCGATCTTCGGTTCCATCCTGGTTGTCCGGGCCCTTGATGCCGAGCCAGCTGGAGTCGCATCCTCTCTCCCTCCTCTCTCTCTCTCCCTCTCTCATCCGAGGGCCACGTTTTGCTCTATCAAATGCCTCGTAGAGTCGACGTTCTTCGCGTCCTTCTCCTCCTCTCTTGCCGGTATTAGGCAAAGTATGTTCTCCCCCGTGGCGACGCCCCGATGACCACATGACCCTCCAGCAGATCACAATCGCCATGGCGAACGTTTATGATTGGGATCAGCTGGGGCGCCGTGTTGATGTGGAAACCAGCATTGTTGGGGAACAGCTCGGGATCTCGGATGGGGGGAGATGGAGGATGTGGACACCACGTCAAACAATGCCAGAAGCCAGTGCTGTGGAGCAACGCCACCACCAGAATGGACATACAGCAGCGGAGAACCCGCCTCGTCTCGTTAGTCCTGGCCATTACGCGGCCAAGCGCGCCTGCCACAGACAATTAGATCAGTGCACGCTGTGCCGTGGAGAACTGTCCAGGCTGTAATGGCTTCATGTGGGTCAGCGGAGAGCTGAGTTCTGCCGTCACGCAAACGCTTCCACCAAAAACGAAAATGCGCTGGCAACGGCCACTTCAACATCGAAGATCGCATTTCCACCAATGATGATAGTCGTACTTAAGCGGAACCTAGCCCACGAAACGTCGCTGATCTTGGTTGTTCCTTCAGACTTGCGGGGCCACGGCCATGGCGCGGCAGCGAGGGGACTCGAACGATGACGATGACGAGCGCTCGGATAGCGACCTCAGCGGGGAGGAAAGCGACGTAGAGGAGGAGGAGGAGGAGGACGGGGAAGAGGAGGAGGAAGAGGACGAGGCGGCCGAGGCCAAGCACAAACTCGTGGAGGCTGACCTGGCGGAGATCAAGAGCATGGTGGCGGAGATGGACAAAATCAAAATTCGGCTCCAGTTCCGCCTTGCTCGCGAGCAGTCCGGCTGGGGACTCGCTTCTCCCAGTTCATCTCGTCGCCGCTCGTCCGTCGAGGAGATCTTCGTGCCGCCGACTGTGGCTGCGGCGGTCCAGACGACGTGGGATATGCCGCGTATGTACGAGGTTGAAAAGCTCATCTCGTCCAGTGGGAACGCGCCATCGAAGGGCGAGGATCGAGAGGCGTCACCTCCGATCGCGCCGTCCGTTCAGCTCAACATGGAGGATCTCGCCAAGAGCTACGGAATCGATGACGCGGTGTTTGCCACCAAGCCGCAGTTGTCTCCGATCCGTCAAAACTCGAGAAAGCCAAGCGCGATGGAGGAACAACAACACGCGTCTCCGCAGCCAACCCGTCAGGCCAGTATGAGACCAGCCTCCAGTATCTGGGACGCACTCATCGTGGGCGGCAGTGCAGCAAGCGACCAGAGCCAAGGCAGCTTGGTGAGCGAGGACAAGCCACCCAAGCTCAATCGGTCCCAGTTGATCCCCGAGTCGGAGAGCGGCGAACGACCGGCATCGCCCGTGGAGTCGTCCGTAGCCATGCTCGAGGACAGCTTCGGCGCGCCCGCATCCCCAACACGGTCGGACGTATTTGCAGCCAGCGCAAGCGCACGCGCAGCCCAGGAGAATGAGCAAGGGAAGACAATGGAGCAGAAGGAGATGGAGGCCATGAAGAACCTTCTCTTCTTCTAGAAAACACAGATTCGATTCGAATGAGGCGGTCGCCCTCGCGGTCCAAAATAGCTACTCATGCCTTTCATACCACGATCTTGCCCAGTCCATACCTGGCTCGAACACGGCCTTAGATCCATGAAGTCGACGCCTTGATGGTCTTGCCCAGTGGTTCTCCATTGTCAGATGAACGATCGCGCACCACTCGACGAGTGTGCGGTGCAGAAGTTGGCTCCCTTCCGTTGAACCATCCGGATGGCTCCAGAAAACGTCAAAAACCATCACTCCGACTCTCTATGTTTTAAACGTGCGAAATGAATCCCTTGTTTGTTATCAAGTTTATATGATACAAGAATGTGTTTCGTTCAGTAGTTTAAAACCTATGGTCATTTCCGTCGGCCCTTTCGCGTCATCGCTGTTGTGGAGAAGCGAAAGTCGGCGACCGCGTTTCTTTCTGATTGGAAGTTGACGTTGTGGGTTTCCCTCGGCTAAAAGCGAAACTCAGCGCCGTCCGCCGCCGCGCCGACCGCCATGACGGAGTTCGTGGAGGCCATACTCGCGCAGGTGCGTCAGTAGCGAAAGCGTACACGTCCTTGTTCCCGTTCCCTTCCCCTTACTCACGTCGTTGAGCTGTTCGGGCGTGCTGTAGGTGATCGGCAACCTCTCGACCGTGCTGATCATCGGCATCTTCTACTTCAATTTCCTGCTCTTCGAGAGCTACCTGCGCCTCATCGTCTGGGCGATCCTCTTCTCCCAGGCGCTGCGCCAGGCCAAGAACAACGTCATCTCGGTGCTCCAGTACCTCAGCGACGACCCCGACGTCGACAAACATGTGCGTTTAGCGGTGTTGGTTTCCTCTGCCGTTGTTCCGGTGGTGGAGCACATTTAGCGAGTAAAAAGGAGCGACTGACTTGGTGGTCGAACAGGGCTTCTTGACGTGCGTGTTCTCCAAGTCCTGCGAGATCCTGCTGTACCACCCGCACGGCGCGCGCCGCACGGGCAAGGAGCTCTTCCTCAACTATGGCATCTTCGTGTTCACGCTCATCGGCGCCGTCTCGATCTGGATGCGCATGTACTCGATGGTCTCGTTCCTTCATGCCGGAATCGGCGTCTGCATCCTGCTGCTCAGTCTCATCAAAATCCTCGACCGGCGTGTGTTCTACTACCGCTACTTCATCTCGGATGAAGTGCTGGTTTCCATGCTGCTGATCCTCGGCTTCTTCGTCACTGTACGTGCTCGCGCGTTGATTGATCATTTTACTTCGAATAGACGCTTTGACGTAGCTGTCACGCACAGGGGATCTTCGTCATGTTCTACCTGGGCACTGAAAGCTACATGGAAGGCAGCCGCGCGGCGGCAGGCTTGTCGACCTGGATCCAGAAAAACTTCATCAACGACGAGCGCACACGCGAGATCTGGAGCGAGCAAGTGGAAAACAGCCGCGCCATGATTTCGGCGGCCCTGAGTGGCGTCGAAGACAACTACAATGATACGATGTGGTGGCCACCCGTCAAGAGCCTCGTGAAGACGTACTACCTCGACGGAAAAGCTGGGGACGGGAATCTCACATCGAGCGAGCCGCTGTACAGGAAGTTTGGGCTTCCTGAGAACATGACGCTGTTTCAAGTGGTGTCGCTCGCGTACTCCAAAGTGGACTCAGTCAACTTGACGTCTGTGCAGCTCACGGACTGGACGTCGAAAGGCATCGAGGTCAGCTCCATCGCGTTCGGCTCCGTCGCGCAGCTCATCTTCTTGGTGTTCACACTCATCATCGCGTTCGTGAGCCTCGGCGTTCGCGCTTTTTTCTTCATTTCGTCGCTCTTCTATCTGCTCTGCACGAACTGGGACCCGATCGAGCGTTTCGTGGAGGATTTATTGCCCATCCAAGTTGAGAAGCGGCCGCAAGTCGTACACTCACTCCGTAAAGTTGTCGAAGGCGTGTTCTTCTTGCCGCTGAAGATGTCGAGTCTTCACGCGCTGGTCACACTGGTATCGTTCAGCGTGGTGGTACGTAACTCTTGCTTTCATGATGATGGTGTGATAACCATGTTGGAGCTAACCTCTACACGTACTATGGGACAGAACGCGGACTTCGTGTACCTCGCCACGACGCTGACGTTTCTCATCTCCATCGTACCGATCATCCCTCCGTACCTAGTCTGCGTGCCGTGGGTCGCATCAATTTGGGTCACCTCGTCGTTCATCAAGGCGATCGCTTTGTTTGGGGTGCAGTACTTTGCCTTCACGCTGCTCGACGACATGCTTTACGAGAAGAGCATCGTCGCCCTTAACTCGTACGTCTCTGCGCTCAGTGTTGTGTTCGGTGTGTACGTTTTCGGCTTCGAGGTATGTGCTAATTTGTTGCTGGGTCATGTTGTATACTGTTCTGACTAATGGGCGTTTATGGCTTCAGGGTGTCATCTTTGGACCGCTGTCGGTGTGTGCCGTCACTTTCGCATACGAGGTGTCAAACCACGGCATCCAAGCTGCTCAAGACGATTACACACGGGCCTCCGAGGTTGCCGGTGGTTTTGATCAAGACGATGGCTGTCTCGACGAACCGACGAGCACTACTGGGTCCTCCTTTGATGACGAAGAAGATACCGTGAAAGGAGAACCGGATGCTACTACAACCGAAATCAAGAGCCCAAACGCGAGTATCTTCTCGAACGCAATGTATCGCGTAATATCCGGACCCCTGGTGGATCGGGTCCGTCGGCGACTCTCGATGGACATTAGCACGGAAGATTCGCTGTGCGTGACGCTAGTAGTTGAAGGACTCAAGAATCCGCGAAAAGTGCGCTTTGTCGTAAACAAGTCGTGGAATCAGCGGGCACTGTTTGAGAACTTACGACGGATGCTGCATGCGCACACAGTTGAAGGTGCGCTCAACTCATGTTCTTTGGCGATGTCTTTTCGCTCACCCATGCTCATTATAACCGTCCTATAGGTATCACTGCTTCTGATGGATCAGAAGTACTTTCACCGCTGCACATCATGCCGAACGAAGTCCTTCACGTGCGAGTGCGGCCAAAGCACCGTCCACCGTTGTTTCCGGATATTCAGAGCGCTTCCGACCCGACCTTGCGGGTTTCCATGCATGCTGCCTCTCCTCACTACCGCCGTGGACCTGGCTCGAGCACTTCGCCCGCAGGGTTTGCGCGGCGTCCATCATTGGAAGCCTTTTCCCCAGGAAGAAGTGGCTCGGCGTCGCCCGCTCTAGTCGTGTCGCCTTCCAAGAGCAAGATTGCAGTTCCTATCGATCTCCCGCTTTCAAAGCACATGCGCAGTCGTCTGCGCAAGCAGCATTCGGTGCCGATTCGGGCTGACGGCGATGGCATTCTTCGCCGGCGTGGAAGCTATGGAATGGAATCAGTACAATCGCCATCGCAGGGCTCTGAGCATCAAGGCAGTTCTGCCATGTATGAAGACGTCGCGTCACTGCTTTCATCTCAAGCGTTCCCGACCGTTGGTTCAGCATCCTCAAGCAGAGCATCGTCTCCTGGGCCACGCAACTCGATGGACTCGTCGAGCCAGTATCCATCAGCTCCCAGTGGGGCCCGCAGTGGGACTTCTACACCATCGCCGAAGAAGGGCCGCAGTGGGCTTCCCGATCTACTCGCGACTCCTATCACGATGGATGGAAGCGGCAGTCTCGATCGTGGTGATGAGGGAAAGAACCATCGAAGTGGCGGCGGAAATCGACCACCTCTCGCAGTGCGTCAGAATGATGAGTCGGTCGACACTCAGACATCCCTCCTTGATCGACGGCACTCTGTTCAGTTGCTGTCGGGCTGCACGAGTCTTCTCTTCTCTCCTCTTTCGGTTCAAGATGGCTCTGTAGTGTACCCATCAGATGACGAAGATCACCTCGAGTCGAAAGCGACGATTGACAAATCATCATGGGACGTGCATGAAGCGGAAGCCGCATCCAGCACCAACTCAGGGACACCCAGTCCGACAAAAACGCTGTGTTTTGACGAAGTCAAAGAGACTCCGGACACCAACACGTCACCCCAGATCTCGAAGTTCAAGTATGTGTCCAAGGCCAAGGCGCAGCAGTTCCGGCAACGCAAGGCAGAGAAGGATGGTACACTGGAGAGCTTTGAGCGCGATCTATTTTAGGTCTTCCAGACTCAAGGCCATCACAGAAATCGGTCAACCCACTGGCGTCGATTACCACATCGAAGCGTGTCGCGGACGATGGACGCGTCGGTGGTTTGCTCACCGTACCTCAAAGCAACGTCTCGCGACAGCCATGCGATCCGCGCCATGCTAGATCGCCAGGAGGCCGAGTATGTAGAATGGCGTAGCAATAGAAAACCGATTCGCCACCCTTTCGCGTCCTCGAAGCTCAATTCTCCGCTGAAATGCACGCCGCAAGAGCGACAACAAGCGTCGACGAAGCCGCTCTGGCTGGCGCTGCTCGAGCCAAGTCAGCGGCGCGAGGATGAAGACAACCAGCGAACGAGTCTGCCGGCCTCCTCCAGTCGACAGGAATCGTTCCGAACATCAAGAAGAATGTCTAAGGCGAGCCAACTATCAAGCTCCCGTCCGGGCACTCGCGGCAGCCCAAGTGCGTCCACGCCGACGCTGCCGTCGCTCGAGACGCCGAGCGACTTTAACTCACGAGACCGACTCTCGACCGCGGTCTCGCTCGCGTCCATCCGCTCTCGCGTCGACTGGGCCACATCGCCCTCGCCGATGGAAAAGCCGGTCCGCAAACTGCCGAGCGCGGCGAAGCGCCGGCTCCAGAAGAACCTCTACGACTTCCACTCGAGCATCGTCTTCTCCATGGCGCCGGGCGAGGAACACTCCAGTCAGTCGCTCCCCAAGCTCTCCTCCCGGGCTGCGTGCAGCAATACCCAGGGCACGCCGCGGGAGCCTGACGTAGTCCTCATCGAGCTGCCGGCGCCTGAGCACGACGACGGAGGTGGCGCACACCCAGACCCGTACGTGCTCTCGGGCATGGGCGTGGTCGACACGGAGTTCTTCTCCGACCTCTTCGAGTTCGACTGGGCGCACAGCGACCTCGAGCGCGTCGTGCGCGACGCCGTGGAGCGCAAGCGCATCAAGGCCATCCTCGGGCGCTGGTACCGTGTGCTCGAGCTCTACTTTCGGCAATTTGCCGGCCGCACGGCGCTTGCCAACTCGTCGCCGTCCTCGCAGTTTTTCGCCTCCGATCTGCTGCAGATCCCGAACCGACTGGGGCTGCTGGAGGCGCTCAACGTGCCGTGCGTGGACCCGGCCAAGTTCGGGCTCGCCGAGACGCCGCTGCGTCGCGAGGGGCTCATCGCGTTCGTCACGCACGCCGCCAAGATGGTTGCGGCCCACGCGCCGCAGCCGGTGCAGTTCCGCGCGTTCGCGGCCGACGGTATCGAGCTATCGGAGGCCGTGCGTGTGCTCATGACCGACCACGTGGCCGTGTACGCGCAGGTGCAAGACGCCGCGCACTTCCGCGACGTGTTCCTGCTCGACCGCGGCGACCGCCAGGGACGCCGGCTGCGCCACATCCTCACCAAGCACGAGGGCGCGCTCAGCGGCTTCTTCTTCGAGACGATCGCGAGCGCCGCGGCCGCCGTGGCCGCGACCCGCAGCGTCGTGCGCGTGCACAGCGACAGCTACCGCATGGACCGCCTCCATACGCCCGCGGCGACGACCATGAGCTTTTTCGGGTTCCTCTCAGTCTTAAGGGCGCTCCACGCGATCCCTCCGCCGAACGCCGAGGCGCGGCGGCCGCGGCGCGCTTCGCGTGACCAGGCCACGCAAACGGCCGCGGTCGTTGTCGCGCTGGACGAGAGCCGCGCGATGCGCGTGTTCCAGCAGTGCCTCGACCTCAACTCCGAGCTGAGCACGGCCCACCGCCCGCAGAGCTGTGGCGTGGGCGCCGCGATCGTCGCGCGCCAGCAACTCGCGTACCCGCAGTTTGTCGAGGCGCTGCTGCGCGTGACGCTGCTGCGCCACGAGACGGCGATCTGCCGCGGAGCACTGGATATTTGCCCGGGCCAGCAAACGAGCGACGTGTGCCACTGCCGCGCGGCGCCGCCGGCGTACGATCTCGCGGCGTTCGACGACGCGATCGAGGCGCTCTTCGCGCAGGTGCAGGCGCTGCGGCAGCGCAGCACGGCCAAGCGCACGAGCCTTAAGTTGGCAACGCTCCAGTCGCTGCAGAGCTCTGGCACCAGTTCAGTGCGCCACCAGCGCCACCAGCGACACCCGGCGCTGGTCGTGGAGCCCGAGGCCACCGAGTCGCCGCACCCCGAGGAGGAAGAAGACGACGAGTGAAACTGCGAGGCGTGAAGCGTCGCGCATTCGCGACAAATAGCCACACACACGCTCACACGTACAGCTCGAAACGCCACACAACACAGTCAAACTACCGGCCGCCTACGCACACGATGCCTGCGGTCAAGTTCGAGGTGCCGGACGTGGACGTGAACCCGTTCAAGATGGCGGCCGTGGGCAACCTGCAACTGCTGCAGACGCTCGTGGAGCCGCCGCCGCCGGCGAGCGCCGAGGTCAAGGCGCCCGTGCCGCTCAACCTCAACGCCAAGGACGTCTACGGGTGCACGCCGCTCGTGTGGGCCGCGCGCAACGGATACCTCGAGGTCGTCGAGTACCTGGCCTCCAAGGGCGCCGACCTCGAGGTGCCGAGCTTTGGCGGCATGCGCGCGCTCCACCACGCCGTGAACCACCTGCGCCTGCCCGTGGTCGCGCGGCTCGTGGAGCTCGGCGCGAGCGTGGAGGCCAAGGACGACGCCGGCAACACGCCGCTCCACTTTGCGGCCGCGCGCGGCATCCTCAACCCGATCACGCTGCTGCTCAACGCCGGCGCCAAGCCCAACGCGACGACCGCTCAGGACGCGACGCCGCTCATGAAGGCCGCGAACGGCGGCCACGCCACGGCCGTGGAGAAGCTGCTGGACAACGACGCCAACGCCAACGCCGCCAACGCCGAGGGCAACACGGCGCTCCACCTGGCTGCGCGCGGCGGCTTTGGCGCCGTCGTCAAGGCGCTGCTCGAGGCCAAGGCCAACGCCGGCGCGCGCAACAAGACCGGCAAGTCCCCCAAGGACCTCGCGGCCTCGCCCGACGTCGCCAAGCTGCTAGACGTCTAAGAAACGCTAGGGAGGCGCTGGAACGTCAAAGTATACTCGGTAATATTTATGAGAGCATCACTGCTGCTTCTTGCGGGGCATGTACTCGTAGAAGAACGTCGGGAGCTTCTGGTAAACCGTGTACTCGTCCGCGACGTCGTTCGGGTGGACTTCTACAGCAACACGTAGATGATCACTCAGTTCGAGTCCACAACAAGGAGAGAGAGAGAGAGAGAGAGTGAGAGAGTCGCAGAGTGAGAAAGGCGGTATTCGTACCGTGAGTGTCGCCCCCGGCGCCCGAGGCGGACGCGCCGTTGGGCGTGTACAGCTCGCCGATCTCCTTGCCGTAGCGGTCCCAGAGCACGGCGATGAGGAAGAGCAGGAACAGAAACAGCACCACGAGCGCCGCGAGCAGCTTGAACTCGAGCGGAATGGTCACGTCCGGCGAGTCCTTGCGCGCCATGGCCGTCACGAACTGCGTGAACTCGCTCGAGAGCTGGCGGCCCTTGCGCTTGACGCTCTCCATCGCGGCCGCCGAGAGCGGCGCGCTCGCCAACATCGTCGACGCGGGCGACGGCGCGGAGGAGGACGCGGCGGTCGCAGCCGCCACTGTGGCCGTGGCCGCGGGCGTCGCGAGCGACATGGGGACTCGTCACTTCCGGAGACCACTTCACTAACTGGGCGCCTTTTCCACACCAAACAACCTTAGGTAAGTACAATGAGTAGAAACGTATGTGCAGTGCTGATAAATGTATTCAATTACGAACTTACGAGCAGCTCCAAATACCTCTACGCGGCTTCGCCAATGTTGAACTCCTTGCCGCTGCCGTAAAAGATCTTGCCGGGGTTCATGATGTTCAGCGGGTCGATGGCGCCCTTGATCGCGCGCATGACGTCGACGCTGTCGCCGTGCTCGAGCAGCAGGTACTCCATCTTGCCGTCGCCGATGCCGTGCTCGCCCGTGCACGTGCCCTCGGCCGCGAGCGCGCGCAGCACGAGCCGGTTGGAGAACGCCTTGACGCTGCGCATGAGCTCCTCGTTCTCGCTGAAGAACGGGATCATCACGTGGAAGTTGCCGTCGCCCACGTGGCCCACGATCGTGCCGAACAGACCGGACGTGCGCAGGTCCTCCTGGGTCTCCACGATCACGTCCGTGAGCTTGGAGATCGGCACGCACACGTCGGTCGAGAGCGCGCGGCTGCCCGGCATTTGGTTCTGTGCGTTTTCAGCAAATGCACCACGTGTCAGTATGGCGCCACAGAAATGCTTGTAAACTTGTCAACGTACGATGGTGGCCCACCAGGCCGAGTGGCGGCCGCTCCAGAGCTTCTTGCGCTCGTCCGCCGAGGACGCGAGCTGCACGTCCTTGGCGTTGAAGTCGGCCACAATCTCCTGCACGACCGCGCTCTGCTCCTCGATCTCGCTCGGCGAGCCGTGGTGCTCGATGATCAGCGACGGCAGCTCGTCGTTGTGGAGCTTGGAGTACTTGTTGATGGCCTCGACGGCGCGCTCGTCCATGAGCTCCATGCGCGCGACCGGGATGCCCATCTGCATGACCGTCGCGCACGCGTCCACGGCGTCCTTGATCGAGCCGAACGCGCACACCATGGTCTTCTCGGCCTCCGGGATGCCGTAGAGCCGCAGCTCGGCCTCCGTGATCACCGCGAGCGTGCCCTCCGAGCCGATCAGCAGCCGCGTGAGGTCGTAGCCCGCCGACGACTTGCGCGCCCTATAAATTCACAGCATGTTAGTATCTCAATTCCATCCAGTCCACCATAAGAAAGAATGCACTTACTTGGAGCCGGTCTTGATGATGCGCCCGTCCGGGAGCACGGCCGTGAGCCCGAGCACGTTGGTCTTCATGTTGCCGTAGCGCACGGTCGTGGTGCCGGACGCGTTGGTGGAGATCATGCCGCCGAGACTCGCGTTCGCGCCCGGGTCCACGGGGAAGAAGAGCCCCGTGGCGCGCAACTCCGTGTTGAGCTGCTCGCGCGTCACGCCGGCCTCGACGCGGCAGCTCATGTTCTCGGGCTCGGCGTACAGCACGCGGTTCATGCCCATCATGTCGAGCGAGATGCCGCCCTGCGTGGCCGAGATGTGGCCCTCGAGCGACGAGCCGGCGCCGAACGGGATCACGGGCGTGGCCGTCGCCGCGCATATCTTGAGCGCCTGGGAGACCTCGTCGGTCGACTCCACGAACGCCACGCCCTGCGGCGGCGCCACCGCGTGATACGACTCGTCGCGGCCGTGCTGCTCGCGGATCGCGCCGGCCGTGGAGAAGCGGTCGCCCAGCAGGTCGCGCAGCGCCGTCAGCGTGGCCGGCGGCAGCGCGTCGGCCGTGGCGGCGCTGCTGCTGAGCGCGCGGCGGCTCGTAGCGGCGGCGGAGAAAGAGACGGGGCGGGCGAGGCGCTTCCACATACTACTGGATATGGGCTGCGTGGGAGTGGCGGCTGCTTGGAGAATGGCGCTGGTCGTGGGGAGCGAGAGGCGGCGCCGTGGGTTTGCGACGTGGTGCTTGGGTGCGGTGGGCGTCAACCTGTGTTCTATCGGGAGGAGCTTCAACTGGGAACACCCTTTTGGAGAAACTATAGTAGAAGGAATATATGAACAAGGTGCTTAATGAGGGTGGTGCTGCGGTCCAGAGAAGACTCACGTCAGCGGCGGGTTTCTTTGTGACCACCGGGCGGTCGTCGCAAATCCCGACGGTGCGTCACACGAAGTGCGAGGAACGCGCGTGCGGGGGGTAAACCAGAGCCAGCGGATCGATCACTTCCCGTCTCAGCTATCTCAGCCCTGGGATCCCGAAGGGGAGCTCGGAGACGTACACGGATGTTCCGCGAAAGCGCACCACTACCCATGATGGCTGAATTGATCCCGCGTTGATGCTTCGCACATCCAGAGTCACTCCAGCGGGGGAATCACGCGTCTAAGCTAATGTTGCGCATCACGCTTACGTCACGACACGGCAACATAACCTAGTGTCGGCAGCTGTGGCCATACATGATCGACCTGGCCGCACTTTCGCACGCGTTCCAGAAAACTCGTCCGATTTTCCTTTGCATCGTACCATGCTGCGCGCCGCCTCCTTCCGCCGCCTCGCGCGCCGCGTCACCGCCACCGCCACGGCCACCACGACCGCCGCGCGCGCCTCGTCGCAGCGCTCGGCGCTCGTCCGCAGCGCTGTTCGTGTTGTCGCGCCGTCGCAGCGCGCCGCGTTCCAGCACGCGCTGTCGATGGCCATGAGCACCAGCGCCGCGTCCGACAACGGTAGCGTCCCGTCACCCTGCTCGCTCCCTAATAGTATGCATGAACTGACGAGTGGCTGTATTGATTCCACAGCGGACCGCCACGAGTTCCAGGCCGAGACGCGGCAGCTTTTGGACATTGTGACGCACTCGATCTACACGGACAAGGAGGTGTTTGTGCGCGAGCTCATCTCGAACGCGTCGGACGCGCTCGAGAAGCTGCGCCACCTGCAGGCCACGGGCGAGCACGTGCTCGACGCGGAGCTCGAGCCCAAGATCGTGATCACGACCGACGAGGCCGCCAACACGCTCACCATCGCCGACACGGGCGTCGGCATGTCCAAGGGCGAGCTCGTGGAGAACCTCGGCACCATCGCGCGCTCGGGCTCCAAGGCCTTCCTCGAGCAGCTCAAGGAGAAGGTGCGTGGCGTCGTCTAGGTTCACCGGATCCTATAGGTGGAAATGTTGATTAGTGTATGCTATAACGCAGACCCCGGGCGCGGCGGGCGACGCACTGACCGGCATCATCGGCAAGTTCGGCGTCGGCTTCTACTCGGCGTTCATGGTGGCCGACAAGGTCGAGGTGTTCTCGCAATCGGCGCTGGCGGGCAACGAGAGCCACCTCTGGCGCTCGGACGGCAGCGGCTCGTACGAGATCGCGTCGGCCGCGGGCGTCTCGCGCGGCAGCAAGATCGTGATCCACCTCAAGGACTCGTGCAAGGACTTTGCCAAGGCCGCGCGCATCGAGGCGATCATCCGCCAGTACTCCAACTTTGTGTCGTTCCCGATCGTGCTCAACGGCGAGACCGTCAACACGGTGCAGGCGCTCTGGACCAAGAGCGAGAGCGACGTCACAGACGACGAGTACAACGAGTTTTACAAGTTCATCGCGAACGCCTTCGACGAGCCGCGCTACCGCATCATCTTCAAGGCCGACGCGCCGCTCGAGATGAAGACGCTCTTCTTCATCGGCTCGAGCCACACCGAGAAGTTTGGCTACGCGCGCCTCGAGCCGGGCGTCAGCCTCTACTCGCGCAAGGTGCTGATCGAGCGCAACTCGCCCGACATCCTACCCGACTGGCTGCGCTTCGTGCGCGGCGTCGTCGACAGCGAGGACCTGCCGCTGAGCCTGTCGCGCGAGAAGATGCAGGACAGCCGACTGATCGTCAAGCTCAAGGACGTGCTCACGCGCCGCATCATCCGCTTCCTGGAGCAACAGTCGGTCAAGGAGCCGGAGAAGTTTGAGCTCTTCTTCAAGGAGTTTGGCCAGTTCATCAAGGAAGGTATCTGCACGGACTTCCAGAACAAGGCCTCGCTGGCCAAGCTGCTGCGGTACGAGTCGAGCCAGGTGGACAGCGACAAGCTCACCACGCTGGACGAGTACGTTTCGCGCTGCCCGCCGGACCAGAACGAGATCTACTACCTGTGCGCGCCGAGCCGCGAGATCGCCGAGTCCTCGCCGTACTTTGAGGCCTTCAAGTGCGTACCCGTTGTGTTTGCTTTGCTGAGGAGAAACAACAAACCGCTGATGGTGTTTGTGTGTTTTGTTGGCCAATTGTAGGAAGTCGAACAAGGAGGTGCTGTTCGTGTACAACCCGATCGACGACTTCGTGATGACGAACGTGGCCGAGTTCAACGGCCGCAAGGTCGTCTCGGCCGAGAACGCCAAGCTGGACCTCGAGGACGCGGACGACGCGTCGACGCCCAAGCTGTCGGAGGACGAGCAGCGCCACTTTGGCGCGTGGCTCAAGCTCACGCTGGAGGCCAACGTCAAGGAGGTCAAGGTGGGATCGTGACTGGATTTTGTGTGGAAGGAAGTATTTGATGGTCACTGACGTTTGACGCACGTAGTTCACCTCGCGCCTCACTGAGTCGCCGGCGATTATCTCGGAGCACGAGTCGGCGTCGATTCGCAAGTACGTACCATCCGGCCGTTGACTGCGGCAATTGGGCAGGTGGCTGATGTGTGGTTTGCTCTTTTTTTTTCTCTCTGCGTTTCCGCAGGATGATGGCGATGGTCAACGACCGCACGGGCCAGGACCTGAGCAGCGCGCTCAAGCACGTGATGGAGATCAACCCGCGCCACCGTATCATCGTCGACCTGAACAAGCTCCGCGAGACGAACAAGCCGCTCGCGGAGAAGGTTGCTCGTCAGGTACGTACAAAACCTCATGGCCGGCAATACGGGAACGCTATGCTGACAACCACTCCGTTATGCGAACCACTAGATCTACACGAACTCGCAGGTCGCCGCCGGCCTTCTCGAGGACGGCCGCTCGATGCTACCGGGCCTGAACGACATTCTCGGCGAGCTGCTCGAGAACAGCCTCAAGGCCGAGGGCAAGTAGAACATGCCTTCGGGCGGGCTCCCTAGAATTGTTTTAGATGAGATGGTCTCAGCGTGGAATACACCTGAGGACACCGTGAAGCACCTGCCCTTGGTTGCCCCTGGAGGACCATTGCGTGAATCTGCGACGTGGCGATGTCACCTCCCTGAGTGTACTCTGAAACCTTCGTACACGGATACGAACAGTATGCTTTTACAAAGGAAGAACTGGATACTGTTCCAAAACCAGGTAGATCATCTCGCCCACTTCAACTGTGGGGCAACCTCCCAACCGTTGAGCGTCTCACCATGTTTTGGCAATGCCACCCCACGCCAATCGTAAGCGAGCGACGCTTGCAGGCGCCGCAAACGTAGGCACCACCGACCGCCTCTGGCGCGTCCGCTCCCGGCATTCGCTCCTTTTCCCACGCACGACCCTCGCGTGGAACGGACGAGTCTAACCCTCTCCCCCTCCGGTCTCCACCATGGTCTTTGCGTTCCGCACCGCCTCGCTGCGCGTGCAGCCGGCCGTCGCGCTGTTCCTCGGCGGCGCCACCGCGGGCATCGCGCACCGCTCGCTTGACGGGCGCGCGGCGCTTGCGCAGTCGGACAAGCGCGACCTGCGCGACCTCGAGTTCGGCGTGCCCCACGACCGCAAGCGCGTGGACCCGTTCTCGCCGTTCTTCCCGTCCGACAAGCACCCGTGCACGCACGCGGGCATGTTCATCCCGGGCTGCCACGAGCTCAAGATCTTCTCGGGCTCGTCGCACTTTGAGCTCGCGGACGACATCGCGCGCCGCCTCGGCACGCGCGTGGGCAAGATGAAGCTCGGCCGCTTCGCCGACGGCGAGGTGCAGGTCCAGATCGGCGAGAGCGTGCGCGGAAAGGACGTGTACCTCGTGCAGAGCCTCGCGAGCCCGGTCAACGACAACATCATCGAGATGCTGCTCATGGTCAGCACCATGCGCCGCGCCAGCGCCAAGCGCGTGACCGTTGTCATCCCGTGAGTAGCCTTTGTTGTGGGTGTGTAGCTGTGGAATGCGGCACACTGACGCTGGGTCCCGTTCCTCCGCCCGATAGGTACTACGCGTACAAGCACCACCGCCGCGCGAGCCCCGTGGCCACGAGCTTGAACTCCAAGTTTCTGCACAGCCCCGCGGCCGACATCGCCAAGATGCTCGAGGTCATGGGCGTGGACCGCGTGATCGGCGTGGACCTGCAGCTGCGCTCGCAGGGCCACGAGGCGTGCTTCTTCAGCTCGCACATCCCGGTCGAGACGCTCGAGACCACCATGGCCGGCGTCGAGTACTTTGCGACCCAGGTGCACCTGCGCCGCCCGCTCGTGGTGCTCTCGCCGAACGCCGAGTGCCTGCGCCGCGCGCGCAGCTTCCAGAAGGGCCTGAACAAGTGGCTGCCCGACGCGCCGGCGCGCTTCGCCGCGTTCATCCACGGCATGGACGGCAGCGTGGACTACAAGAAGTCGGAGATCGTCGGCGACCTCAAGGGCGCCGATGTGATCGTCGTCGACGACCTCATCGACACGAGCGAGACGCTCGCCAAGCTCACCAAGCTCGCCAAGGAGAAGGGCGCGCGCAAGATCTACTGCTTCGCGTCGCACCCGCTGCTGACGGGCGAGGCCGAGCGCATCATCGACGAGTCGGAGATCGCCGAGGTCGTCGTGATGGACACGATCCCCGCCGACCCGAAGCGCGGCCACTCGGACAAGATCAAGCGCCTCTCGGTCGCGCCCATGCTCGCCGAGCTCATCCAGGCCGAACACTTCAAGGCCCACTCGTACATTGACCGCCAGACGTCGCGCGAAGACTTCAACTACCACCACAGCTTTTAAGCGCGCACGGCTCCAGGGCCTGGCGCTTGGAAACGCGAATACAAAACATGCCTCTCAATGTTGATTGTGTTAGTGTGGAATAGCCCCTATCGCACGGCGACATAGTCGTCCTGATCGGATTATCTCTGCTCGGGAGCGCTGCTGTCCTTCTGCGACGTGCGCGGCGACGTCGGCGGCTGTGCGAGCGCCTTAGTGACGCTCTGGACGAGCTCGCTGTTCTGGACCGCGACCACGCGGCGCGCGATCGCCTGCGGGCCGTTCGCATGGATGTCCTGGATGCACTCGTCCGTCGCGGCCTGCGCGGCCACGAGCTTCTTGTCGATAAGCGGCTCGTATTTCTTGAGCAGCGGATAGATCACGTGGTTGTACAGGATCAGCGCGCCCTTTGACACACCAACACCGTCAGCGAGACTGCTATGGTCCCACGCAACAGCTAATAGCGCGTCGAACGCACCTTTGTGCGGGGCAGCATCATCCAGATGAGCACGAGCATCTTGACGAGGTAGTAGCCGGGCACCCAGTTGAGGAAGCGGCTCGAGATGGTCTCGACCGACGTGCAGATGCCGTAGACGGCCCAGTACGTGAGCCACTGCTTGTCGTCGTGGGGCGACGGCGACTCGAGCGCCTTGAAGCTCGCGTACGCCGGGTAGCTCACGCCCGCGGCCACGCACACGGGCTTGGACAGCGCCTTGCCCATGCTGCTTGCTTGACTTGAGCTTTCTGGCGATGGGGTGTCGTCCAAAGCGGGTCCGAAGTGGGCCAGCTTCAAGCTTCTTGAAGCAACCTTCGCGCGACATCCGCATAAATTGCACCCCTCCTTCCACGAATGGGTTCACCAAAGTTAACTCGCATCGTCGTCGCGCTTGGGTGGATCGGGACTTCGTCGACGTGGAACGGGATCGTGAAGTTGCCCGTGCCGGCGGCCATGCGGATCTGCCCGGCGTCCAGCGAGAACGCGAGCTCGTCCTTGAGGTAGATCTTGACCAAGTCCTTGCACACGTCGAACGCGCGGATCTCGGCCGAGAGCGACACGTTGCGCACGTCGTGCGCGCCCCACGAGACCGCGGTGCGGTCGTCAATGAACGTGAGCATCACGCGTTGGGGCTCCACGTCGCGGCGATTGTGGTAGCGCAAGTTGAACGACAGCTCGTACAGCTCAAAGTGGATCGGCAGCGGGTTGTGGAGCGTGATCGCGACGTCCAGTTCCAGCAGGCACGTGCGCGTTTTCGAGTCGAGCTCCTTGAGCACGGGCTCCACGAGGTAATGACGCAAGAGCGCTGGCTGGCCGTCGATCTTGGCTGGCACGCTAAGCTTGACATCGATCAGATCCAGCAGCTGTAGTGAAAGACATTGAGACTCGTCGTTGCTGCCGCGCACGTGGAGATCGAGGTCTTTGCCGCTCAGATACGACTGGAGCATGCCTTGCAACGGACCGGTTTCGTTCTTGTTGATTTCGCTAAAGCCCGAGATGAACGTCTCGCCATTCCCGAGCAGGAAGCGATTGAAGCCCGCCTTCAGAATCGATTGATTGGAATCGCTCTGTAACTGGACTGCCAGCGCCGGGATGTTCCAAAGCACTGTCGCTTCATACGAGAACGCCACGTCCGTATACGCGAACAGCACCTGGTTGTCGCTCTCGGTGTGGATGTGGGAAAGCGCGATGGTCTTGAGGATCTGGCTCACGAGCCGATCGAGTTCCTTGCGGATCATATCACCGTCAAACGCTTGAAGCTGTGCGAGATGCTTCGGCTTCTTGCGCTTTTCTTGCGCCGTCAGGTCGCTAAGATCAAGTGTGATGGAAAACGGAATGAGCAGACACGAGATGTGGACGACCACGTCGCCCGCGAGCGAGTAGTTGCCAGCTTGCAGGAACACGAGCTCGTGGATCGTCTCCGGGCTCGCCAGCAGATGGAACGACAGCGTGGAGACGAGCGTCGAGTTGCCCGACACCAGCTCGAACGCGGGGAGCGCCACTTGGAGCAGCTCGGTCACGTTCTTGGAGATCGTGAGCTTCACGTGGCCGATCTGCGGCGAGCAGTACGACGGGTTGTCGAACTCCACGACGACGCCGCCGGCGCTCTGCGCGTGGCACATGTCGGGCACGTTCAGCCGGCGCAGCTCGAACGTCGTCTTGCGCAGCAGCAGCACGAACGAAAAGTGCGTCGCCAGCAGCAGCACCATCACCAGCGCCAGCGCGATGAGCTCGGGCCGCCAGCGCCGCTTGGACGCCGCGGTGGCGCGCTCACTTGGCAGCAGCGGCGTACTGCCCACCATATCGTCGCCTTCGCCGTCTTCCGCCAGGTCGCTGAGATCCGCGCGGCGCTTCGCCATCGTCGTCCTTAGTTGCTGGTCTTCTCTAGGTTTGGATCTCTTCGCGACACCTTCAACAGCGCAAAGCCCAAACGGAATACCCCAAATACCCCTAGGGAGTTGAGCTGGGCTTTTGGATCGTTGATTGTTGGTTTTATGAATATATCCACCAATCACATCCCAGATCGACATCTTTTTAGACCAATCCGATCATACTTTCTCTTTGAGTCCACGTTCCCAATGCGCTCTTCAACACTCCACGAAGAGCTTCGATGTCGTCGGTTGGGGTGCTGCTCTCGGCGCTGTGCGAGCCGCGGACGGCGCTCGCGGCGCAAGAGACGAGCCGAGCGGTGCTCGCGGACCTGCTCGCGCTCTGCCGGCAGCAAGACGCGCTCGCCGAGCTGCTCTACGGCGGCGAGAGCGATGCGCTCGGCGGCGCCCGCGCGCTCGACGTGCTCGCGGCGTTCGCGGCCGCCGCCGCCGCCGCGCGCGACCACGCGGACGTGCTGGAGGCGTTGCTGGAGCTGCTTGTGACGCTCGCGTGCGACCGCAGCCACAGCGCGCGCGCGCGGCTCGCGGACAAGGCGCCGCTGCTGGACGTGCCGGTCCAGTGCCTGCGCGCGCAGACGCCGAAAAAGTCCGGCAAGCGGCGGCTTCGCGTGATGCGCGTCGCGCTCGAGCTGCTCGCGCAATTTAGCTTCACGGACGCCGGGCGCCGCGAGGCCCACGAGCGACAGCTGCTCGCGGCGCTGCTGCGACTGCTCGAGAACCCCCACGACGACGCGGCGCTGCTGCAGCACGCGGCCGAGCTGCTTGCGCGCTGCCTCGAGACGCGGCGCGCCAACCTCCAGGCAGCTGCAGAGCTCAACGCTGTCGCGATCCTGCTGCGCGTCTTGTACACGGTACGGGTGAAGCAGCGTCGTTGTACCTGTGCGATGGATGGATGAACTCACGCCCTCGGCGGTCGCGTTGTGTAGCCCAGTGAGAGTGTCGAGCTCAAGCGGCTCGCGTGCGAGGCGCTGCTCGCGATCGGCGCGGACCGCGAGCTGGTGCCGCTTATTGCCGCCAACAACGCGATCCACTCGCTCGCGCTGTGTCTGCGGCTGCGCGCGCTGCACCGCCAGGTCGAGGCCGCCGCGCTCCGGCTGCTGCTGCTGCTGTGCGATGAATCGCAGGTCTTCGGGCAGGTCATCAATGAGGATCTCGTGCCCGTGCTCTTCCAGATCCTCGGGAGGCAGGCGTCGGTCGACGTGGTACGCGCCGTGTGCCGCGTGCTCGAGGGCGTCGCATCGTTCGCGATGGGCTGCAAGCTCGACCTGCCAGCGTTCGTGACCGCGGGCTTTGTGTGCCGCGGCACGGTGCTCGTTCAGGCCGCGGCCGCGCACAGCCGCGACGCGTCGCTCGTCGGCTCTGTGTTTCGGTTCTTCGCGACCATCGCGCGGAACGCGACGGACCTGCCGCAACTCATGAACAGCGAGACGCTGGAGGGACTGCTCGGGCTCTTCATCGTCCACGGGGGCGGTGTCGGTTCGGGCGGCGTGGCGTCCGAGCTGGGTGACAAGTTAGCGACGATTGTGTCGCTGCTGAACCGCTCCACAATAGACGTACTCACGCTGGAGAACGAAGACCAGTCGCTACCGGCGCTGTTTCTGTGCCTGCGAAGCCACTCCGCCGACTTGCGGTTTGCAGCCAACGTCTACGCGATGGTGACACGACATTGGTCTTCACGGAATCTGGTGAGCTCCATCCCCAAATTGAGATGCTTCATCCCCAAACTGAGATCTCAGTCATTCTGTGGACTCCGTCTATCCGCTAACGAGCTGACCATCTGTAGCATCGAAGCGCCCAGACCTTGTCCGGATTCATCGGTATTGCAGTCGAGATCCTGCTCGAGCACTGCTCGGAGGAAGGAGACGCCACACAGATCGAGGTACGGGGTTTTCTACCTCGGCGTGATGGTTGTTATCTGTCTAATGCCGCCGCGCTCGACTGTTTTGTGTCGTGACTATTGTAGCTGATCGAACTGTACATCTTTCTCCGCGAGATGTTGCTTATCGACGACGGCGGCGAGGTGGTTCTCGCTTGCGGGGGCTTGTCACTGACGCGCGCATTGGGACATCGCTTCCCGAAAAAGCCTGACGTTACGACGACCCAAGGCGAGCAATCGATGCAGTCTTCGCGCCCAGCGTCTTCCTCGTCCTGTCTGCCGTTTGGGCCATCGACGTTTCTACGGTCCATATCCACGGCGGACTCCTCGACGTTTCGGCTGCACGTCGAGACCGTGCCCCGTGAGGTAAATGGCCTCCTCAATCGCGCTATCGCTGTGGCCGTGAATCACTCCAAGGTCAGCGCAGAGAGATCCGGGATGACCAGTCGTGCTGCGAAAACCTCGTCCGCATTGTCTCGCTCGAACTCCCTGTCCTCGAAGAAGTCATTGTTACGCCTGGGAACACTCGATCGCTCCGACTCGGGCGCGAACATTGACGAGGAGGAAACTCGGGAGGGTCACACTGCCGACCACGATCGTCTAATCGACTCCGAACGCAATTTTGATTTTAAAAATCCTGCCCGAGGCAGCGAAGGAAGCGTGGACGACGCTCGTGCGACGGAGCAGGACGACGCTGAGCTAGGCGACGACGGCGACGATGGCGACCAAGAAGATGAAGCGAACAACGATGACAGCGACTCAGATGGCGAGACCGAGATCAACGACCAACTGGGCACGCCGGTGAGAGTGTTGAGGCGCCTGGATCTCTCAAGAGTGGCTTCTTCTGTCGGCTCTGCGAGGGCCGAGATTCCAGTAGACTCAGAGCGCGTCGGTGCCGGGGACGTGGAGATTCGTTTTCTCCCGGCTGATTCGGTCGCCGCGCCACGGCATCTCAACTACTCTACCGCTACGCTGCAGCGTGTGGACTTTTCCAAGCTGTACGACCACCCGCACTACTGCATCGACGATCTCGGCGTCAGATACCCTCGCCATCCCGCGCGAGCCGCGGCATCCCGGGAAGCGAGTGCCTCGGCTGGCGTAGACGAGAGTCTGAGTATCCACAACAGCAAATCGGACTCGTTCCTTCTTCTCCACGAGCCGCCTCCACAATCCGAGCCGTGCCGCCCGCCGGATGCGACCGCGATGGCAGCGTTTATCGACCAGGCCGCGCGTCGCCGCGACGTGTTCGTGGCCGCTAATCCCTTCACGAGAGCTCGTCTCGTCTACGAGAACACGTGCGTTTATGCCGAAGCGCGAAGCAGCTCGACCAACGACGACGCGCTTGAGCGAATCTCGTGTTCCTGCACGTACCCGTACGCTGTGCCAGAACAGACCAAGGCGTTCACAGACACTTCCGGGCTGACGTTTGATAGCTGGTTCGAGAGCGGCAACCTCGAGCGCGCGATCCAAATCGGGGAGTTTGAGTACGATCTCGTGCTGCGCCGCGACCTCAACACCACGGGCCACACGCAGTGGTTCTACTTTGCCGTGAGCAACTTGGCCGTGGGAGGCGACGGGTCGCCTCGCAGCCGACGATACCGTTTCAATATCGTCAACCTGTGCAAGCCCGACAGCCTCTTCAACCAGGGGCTCCGACCAGTGATGTACTCGGTTCGCGACGCGAGCGAGAAGCGCGTGGGCTGGCGTCGTGGCGGCGAGGACATCTACTACTTCCCGAATCCGTTTTCAAGAAGCGCCACGACCCACGCGCCCGTGGATCCAGCCGAGAGCGGCAACCAGAGCCCCAGTCCGGAAAGCAACAACCCTGTCGGTGATACCAACGAGGCGGCATCGGCACCGTCGGCACCGACCACCGGAAAAGCGGCCCACGCGGCGACGTATTTCACGCTCACGTTCACGATCGAGTTCACCAACTGCGACGATACGTACCTCATTGCGCACAGCTACCCATTTACATTCAGCGACCAGCAGCGCCACCTGCAGCGCCTTCTCCACCAGCACCGCGCGAGCCGCCGCCGCACGCCGCAGGTGATCAAGCACTCGGTGCTGTGCACGACGATCCAGGGCCGCCCCTGTGACTTGCTCACAATCTCGGACTTTTCCGTGAGCACGCAGGAGCTCAAGTCGCGCCGCGCAATTGTGCTCACCGCGCGCGTGCACCCCGGCGAGGCGCAGGCCTCGTGGATCATGCGCGGTGTGATCGACTTCCTGGTCGGCAGTAGCGACGTTGCGCGTGTATTGCGCCGGCTCTTTGTGTTCCAGGTCGTGCCGATGCTGAATCCGGACGGCGTGTTCCACGGCAACAGCCGCTGCTCGCTGAGTGCGTGCGACCTCAATCGCCACTGGCACGACCCGTCACCCGAGCTCCACCCGACGATCTACCACATGAAGGAGCTGCTCCACAACGAGCTCGCTACGCGGGGCATCGTGTTCTTTTGCGACATCCACGGCCACTCGCGCAAGAAGAACGTGTTCATGTACGGCTGCGACACCAAGAAGCGGCCCAACCCCAAGGCGCGCGCGTTCGCCAAGCTGTTCGCCGCGCAGCCGACGGCCAAGCGATTCATCTCGTTCGTGGACTGCAGCTTCAAAGTGAGCAAGGACAAGGAGAACACAGCCCGCGTCGTGCTCACGAAGGAGCTCAAGCTGAGCTGGTGCTTCACGCTCGAGGCGTCATTCGGCGGGGCGAGCTTCGGGGAGCTCCAGGACGTCCACTTCAACACCTCGCACCTGCGGCAGGTCGGCAGCGGGCTGTGCGAGACGTTGCTCCAGGCGTGCGTCACCGACATCAACCTGCGCGAGAGGATCATGGCGCTGGTGGACGACCACTCGGTCTCGATCGCCGCCTGTGTCGACAGCCACATGTGCGAAGCCGGCATCGTGAGCGTCGCGAGCAGCGCGAGTACCGGTCCGGGGACGCAAACGCCACGGAAAGACAAAGGCGATGGCGGGGCCAAGTCGATCGCGCGGAAGGAGACGAGCGCCATGTCCAAGATCCGTCGGAGGCGAACGCTGGGCGTCATACTGGAAGAGGACCGCAAGGCAACGATCGTCGCGTCTTCCGGCGCCAAGACAGCGCGGCGCCACACAGCAAAGCGCGTCGGCACGACCCTGCCGCGGCGGAAATCCACGCCGGCGCACGCGAATACGCAGGGCGAGACCGAGGAATGTGCCAAGGCGATCGGAGTGGTCGAGAAGAAGGAGAGTCGCAATCGGCGTCGGCTCTCATCCGGGCCGGGGGGAGTAGACGTGCCTCCGCCGGCGACAGCACTAACATCCAGAGTCAAGCCGTTGCTAGACATACTGGGCACGTTCGAGCCACCGGACGAGGAAGACACGCAGCTGTTTATGCTGCAGTCGCTCGTGCGGGGCACCAGCGGCGCCACCAGTGCCAGTGCCACAGCGCCAGAGACGTCGCTGCGTGCGCTCCCGCCGCCGCAGCCGTCGCCGTCGTGCGGTTCGTCGTTGCTGACTCGACGAACAACGGCGACGGCGACGCTGCCTTCTCGGAGCGGAGAGGAGACCTCGTCGGCCTCGTCGCTGTTTCGCTTCACGCCGAAAGACGCCGTGCCGATCGTCCTGCCGCCGCCCGTGAGCGATCTGCTGGTCTCGCGGTCGCCCAAGCCGCCTAGCACACACATCCGCTTCAAAGGCGCCGGACGACAGTACGTGGCGCTCTCGCCCTCACCCAAGTCGCAGCGCCCCGGCGAGTTCATGGTGCGTGTGTGACTTTTGCAAGGGGGCATACGGAGCGAGTGAACGAACCAATTCTTTTTTCCATGCCGATATGTCAGAAATCCAACTCCATGGCCTCCGCAGTCGGGTACGAACCGGACTTGATCAACGCGTCGACGATCCCGTTGAAGCAGCGCGCGCCCATCTCGATCCCGTTGAAGCAGCGCGCGCCCATCTCGATCACGTCGTCCGCCGGGACTGTTGCTGCGGGCGCGAGCGAACCGGCGTCGCTGCCGTTCCGATCCTCAAAACTCGCGGCCACGTCGAGCGCGACTTTTCCGTCATCGCTCATGGCGCGCCACGGGCTGGCATGAGGTGGATCTGGCGAACGTCCTACGCAGCTGCCGACACAGCGGCGTTGGCCGCCGCCAGCAATCCGTCGAGGCGCTCCTCCACGTGGCGCAGCCTCTGCATCGTCGTCGCGTGGTCTTCTTTGAGCGACGCGAGCAGCTGGTCTTGGCAGCGCTGCAGCTCGGTCGCGATGCTGCGAAAGTCCTCCACCGCTTCGTGGCGAATGCGCCGTTGGTCAGCCAGCCGCGCGTACAGGGTGTCACGGTCTACACAGATCCGCACAACACAGTCAAGACAACCGAACTCACTTTCCTCCGCCCAGCGAGCTGTGTCCACGTACGTCGGCTAATTTGCACGCGCTGCGTGAGCGTAGTGGACGCGCCTTCTCCTGCAAAGCGTCCACGCGAGCACCGCCACGCGGCCTGGATGGATCGCGCGCACGCGTTCTTGAGTCGCTTTTGGTGCTCCTGGCGCTTCAAGAGGTAGAGGAACCGCCGGTCGCGCTCGTCCAGCGAGAGGAAGCTGAACACGGCCGAGCTCTGAGAAGCAAGTGTCCATCACGACCAGGTTAGTCCCTCGAACAATCTCCCACAACGCTCCTCTGCGCACGCACCAGCACGCCGAAGAGCAGGATGCCCACGAGCATGGCGCCGACGATGAGCAGCAGCTGGCCGGTGATGGTCACGGCGTTGAGGTCGCCGTAGCCGATCGTGCCCATGGTGAGCACGACGAGCCACATGGCGTTCGAGAGCGGCACGAGCATCGGGTTCACGGGCGCCTCGACGATCGCCAGCGCGTACGACGTGAGCAGCAGCGTGCCCGTGAAGCCCGCGAGCAGCACCTTGAACGGATGCGCGTGCAGGAAGCACTTGACCGCGAAGAGCGAGCTCTGCGTGTCCACGTGGTGGAGCGCGCCCAGGTACGACGTGCGGTAGCTGGCGGCATATGCCAGTACGAGTGAGCACCACAAGCGTTCTCAGGGCTACCACCACCGACGCTTGTACTGTACCTGGTGAACTCGGAGAGGTTGAGGATCACGCGCGGCAGCATGTACAGGCGGAGCAGCGCGAAGAGCCCGAGGGCCTCGTACCTGTCGGGAGATACTCAACAACTCTCAGTCTTTTTGGTCGTGGCGCGTCCAACAAGTGACCGGGACGTACGGGTAGGAGTAGACCATGTAGCAGCTGCCGCTGTCGGCCTGGAAGGGCGCGACGCACTGCGCCTTGGGCGCCGGCTCGTCCACATAGTACTTCCACTCCCACACGGAGAAGCTGCCCTCCACGCCCGGCGGCACGCACACGGCGCAGACTGCCAGCTCCAGGAGCAGCTCCGCGAGCTGCCGCGGCTGGCGCCAGAGCGACGCGTGCGGCGGCAGCACGTTGCGCATGACAAGAATTTGGCGGTTGAGCGCAAAGCGCCACGCGACCAGCGCGAGCAGCAGCAGCGTCAGCGCCGCGTGGAGCCCGCGCACGATCAGCTTGGCCACGCGCGTCGCCGCGTACTCGTTGTCCATGAACACGAGCAGCACGCCCATCTACAGACACAAGCGAGAATAAGAATGTTGTGTTTCAAATGCACTGGAAAGTCAAACGTGCGTGCCATGGCCACGGTGAAGGCGATGTTGTCCACTACGCGGCGGTGCTCGTAGTGCTGGTGGATGCGGTAGATGGTCTACGATGGCAATAACATGGCAATGTCAGTCTCCTGCCATGGCATGATACAGCCACAGGGCATACACATAGCACCTGAATGGCGCCGGCGGTGGCACGCAGGTCCACGCCGCCGCGCGATGGCAGCGGCAGCCTCTCGGCGTCGGGTGGGGAAGCGTCGGCGGCGGCGTCGCTGAGCGAGCGCGGCAGGTAAGCGCTCGTGCGGCGCGCCAGCGGCGTGAGCCGCGCCGAGGCCTGGTGCTGCACGTGCCGGTGCAGCTGGTCGCGCTGCTCCGCCAGCGACGAGCTCTTCTTGCGCAGCACGGCGGCCCGCGGCGGCGACGGTGGCGGCGGCGACTGCAGCATCTTCCCCTCAAAGCGTCGTATAGCGGCGGTGGCTTCAGAAATCAGTGGGCCGTTTAACTATACACACGTCCACGGGATCCTATATACACGTCATGTGTTGGCAGACATTCATTCCGGGCTTGGCACCATTGACATGGCACATACCAACAAACCACCGATGGCAGCAGAAATGGCGATGGCGCGTCCGTGGTGGCAGGCGCTGGAGACCGGTGCGGTGGTGGAGCTCACGCACGAGCCGTCGACGCTGCGGTTCCGCGCGCTCGTGGAGAAGCGCGGCGACGGCGACGCCGCTGGCAGCAGCGCTGGCAGTGGCGCTGGCAGTGCGCTGCCCGTGGTGTCGCTCGCGCGGCTCGAGCGCCCGTACGAGAAGCTGCGCGTGGCGCTCAACGGCGCCACGGGCTGGGCTGTCGCGGCTACCAAGTTCGCGGCGCTGCAGCTGGAAGACGCGTCGGCCGAGGACAACGGTGGCAATGGCAGTGCCAATGGCGACGCGGACGGCGATGGCAGTACAGTTGCCACGGTGCACCGCGTGCGGCTTAAGCCGGTGGCCCACCAGAAGAAGCCCAACCGCGGCGGTGTCCCCGGTTGGCACGTGGGCGTGGACGCGGCCGCCTTGCCGCCGCAGCTCGTGGGCGACGCCGCGCGCGACGCCTCGAGCGTCTTCTCGCTCGCCGTGGTCTCGGCGCGCGGCGCGTTCGCGCTGGACGCGTCGGCCACGCGCTTCGCCGGCGTGTTCGCCACGGCGCCGTCGCGGCGCCTCACCGACTCGCAGCGCCACGCGTTCATGCGCGACGGCTTCCTCCAGATCCGCGACGCCGTGCCGCGGCGGCTCGTGAACGCGGCGCTGCGCCGCATCAACCACGAGCTGGGCGTGCCCGGGCGCATGGTGGACGGCGGCGTCGAGGGCGCCGGCAAGCTCGCGGGCAACGTGTCCAACTCGGACGCGCTGCTCGACCTCTTCTTCGAGTCGGACGCGCGCGCGTACGCCGAGGCGCTCGTGGGCACGGGCCAGGTCGTGCCGCCGCGCGGCGCACAGATCGCGCTGCGCTTCCCGGAGCTCGGCGAGCCGCGCGACCCGCTTGGCACCGAGTGGCACACGGACGGCATGCGGCAGGGCAGGCGCCACCCGTTCACGCTGCTGCTGGGCGTGGCGCTCTCGGACGTGCGCGAGCCGCTCGCGGGCAATTTCACGGTCTTCCCCGGCTCGCACCGCGCGCTCCACGCGCTGCTGCGCGACGACGGCACGCTCGAGGGCTGCGCCGACGAGTGCTACCGCGCCGACAGCGTCTGGGGCGACGGCACGCTGCCCGACCTGGGCGTGCCCGCGCAGCTGCTCGCGGCGCGCGGCGACATCGTGCTCGCGCACCCGAACCTCGCGCACCGCGGCGGCCTCAACTTCTCGCCCGACGTGCGGTACCAGGTCTACTTCCGACTCAAGCACGCCGACCACGAGGCGCGCCAGGCGCGCGCGCGCGAGGACCTCTGGGTCGACCTCGACGGGCTCCGCCACCTCGCGGATGCGTAGATAGATTACTTGCTAGAAGGTGAGACTCCCACACGCACAGCACAAAAAAATGTCATATATCATATTCCTACCGACTGCACCTGTGTTTGCTGGGGGACCGGAGCGCGTCGCACCTATATTCTACTGCCTTGGACCGGCGCGTCGGCGCTGCCCGGCGGCGCCGCCATGCCCACGCGCTGCTGCTGCTGCTGCGCCTGTTGCTGTTGCTGTTCATACATCTTCTGCGCGTACGGGGCCGGCACCTCCGTGCTGGGCGGCCGCGCGGCCGGGAGCCCGTGCGGCATCTGCGGCCCACTGGTCGACGCCAGAATGTCCTGGAAGTTCATCTTTCGCCGCCGCGCGTCCGCAAACTGGCCCATGTCGAGCGTGTGCGAGCGCGAGTCGCGCGCCTGGCCCATGGACGGGCCGGGGCGGCCGCCGAGACCACCGCCCGGGAGCGGTCGGCCCGTGAGCGACGGCAGCCCGGACGCGCCGTTGGCGCCGCCGGGCGCACCGACGGGCGTCGGGATCGACGGCATGGGGACGGCCGCCGAGCCCGAGCTCGACGCGTACTGCGCGCTGTTGATGGACAGAGTGCGCATCGGGCGCGCGGCCTCGGCGTCATATCCTTGGTGCGGCGGCGGCGGGTACACGCCCCCGTTCGCGCCTGGGTATCCGGGCGGCGGGGGCATCCCGCCGCGGAAGCCGTCGCTGCTGTCGCGACGCACGCCCGGCGGCGGCGGGAACTGCGGGTTGCCGGCACCGGGGATCGACGAGCGCGCATTCGGGCGCGGCGGGAACATGGGGTTCCCGTGCGACGGGATCGAGCGGCGCTCGCCGTACGCCGGCGGCGGCGGGTACAGCGGGTTGTCGCGCGACGGGATCGAGCGGTACCCCGGGTGGCCGTGCTATTGGTAATGGAGAAAAAAAAAGGTTAGTGGCTTGCCACTGCAAAGGATGGCACAGATGGCAGGCACATACCGGCATGGGCTGCTGTTGCTGTGGTTGCTGCTGTGGCTGCTGCTGAGGCTGCTGCTGCGGCGGCAGCATCGCGCCGTGGCGGCCGACGTTGGTCTTGAACCACAGCTCGATCTGCTGGACGTCCAGTCCCGTGTCGCGCGAGAGCTGGAGCTTGCCGGCGTCCGTGGGCGTCGGGTACTCCATGTGCGCGTGGGCGGCGACCCACTCGTGGAGGATCTGCACGCACCGCGGCGACAGCGCCGACGCGCGGCGGAAGCGCTTGTCGGCGTGCGCGCTGCCGTCGCCGTCCGCGCCATCGGGCGCCATCTCGTGGACGCGCTTGCGGATGCGCATGGCGTCGATGTAGTCGTCCATGTCGTGGCGCGTGGCCGACTCGGACACGGACCTCACGACGCGCGGCGCGTACGCGTGGCCCGGGGGCGGCGGCGCGTACGCGCCGGCCATGTGCGGCTGTGGCGGCGGCTGCTGCTGCTGTGCGTGCGGATGCGGCGGCGCCATGCCCATGGAGCCGTCGTACGCGTGCGCGTAGCCGTGCGGCGGCGGCGCGCCGAGGCTGCCGGCGTCAAACGAGTGGCGGATCGCCGGGCGCGGCGGGTACGCGCCGACGCCGTCGCGGTAGCCGCCCATGGGCGGCGGCGCCATCGCGTACGGCGCGCCGCCCGGGACACCGCCGGGGACGCCGCCCGGGACGCCGCGCGTCTTCTCGTACTCCATCGCGGTCTGCAGCTGCCGCGAGTGCTCGCGGCGCATCATGGGCTTCCAGATGCGCTTGCGCGCGTTCGTGAACCAGTTGGTCAGCTGCTTCATGTTGATGCCCGTCTTCTTGAGCAGCATTTGCTTGTCCTACAGAACACAAACGAGTGAGTGGTCGGTCGGTCGGTCGCCTAGAGCCATGCCACACCTACCTCGTCGGTCGGGTACGGGTGCTTGACGTGCTCGGGCGAGAGCATCCAGCCCTTGAGGATCGCGACCGTGTGCGGCGGCAGCTCGCGGCGCGACTTCTTGGACGCCTTCTTGTCGTCGTCGTCGCCCGTCTTGTCGGTCGCGGCCGAGGAGGACGCCACCGACTTGGCCTTGCCGGTCTCATTGTCCTCGTCCTCGTCCTCGTCCTCGTCGTCGTCGTCGGCGTTCTCGTCGCTCTCGCTCTGCTGCTTGGGCGGCGCCGCGTCCTTGATCTTGGGCTTCTTGGCCGCAGACGGTTTGTTGCCGTTGGCCGGCGCGTTCTCGTCGCCGGCGGCGCTCGGCCGGCGGTCCTCGCGCGCCGCGGCGGCAGCTATCTTGTGGAGCGCGTCCGCGGCGTGGGGGGTCTCGGCGTGCCGCGCCGACGCCGTCATCATCCTCTCACTCGGTTTCTCGCGTGTGACTCGGAGGAGGAGGAGGGGGAGGGGAGAACGGAGAAGCGGAGCGGAGGGGAGAGCAAAACGCGGAGGAGGAAAAAATCCGAGGCGCAGGGGAGCGGAGCGGAGCGTGAGTGCGCACTCTCACACGGCGGCGCGGCTCTGTCGAGTGAGCGGCGGACAAGGACGCGACGCGACGCCACGAGCGGGTTCCACTGTCACTTGATCGCGTGGGCGGGGCGGGGGGCAGGGACGGACGAGTCGCGAGAGCCACCGCCGTGTAGTCTGGTTGTGAGGACGGAGGAGGAAGCGGGGAGGACGGATCGGAATCGGAGGTCTCCTCGTTCTGAGTCGCTCGCTGGGGGCCCAGCTCGTCTTCGCCTGCAGCTGGCTGGGGAAAGATCAATGCGCTGCGTGAGGCAGCCACTCAAGGGAGGCTTCCGTCGGTCGGAAAAAGAGGGAGGAGGGGGGGCTTCTCTCTCTCTCACACAAACAAACAGACTTTTTGTTTGGAGCGAGCGCGCTGCTGGTGACGCTGACCTGCTGGTGGTCTGAGCCGGCGACTCAGACGCAGAAGAAAGCCTCACCACACCCAATCAGCGCGCGACCGGACCTGTCACCAAATGTCACCCGTGTCACCTCGGATAACAGATAAACCCGTAGGATATGATCCAAATCAGATGGTGTTGTCAATAGAGAAGCTGTTGCTGAAAATGAATATCTGGCAAAGAGACAGTTGACGCCGGCCAGTCGTGACACTCTCGCCAACTGAGGCTGTTTCGATTTTTTTCTTCTTTGTGTGGGAAGTGAAGCCAATCGTGGGTAGGGCTTTCTCTCTCTCCACTCTCACTGGCGACGGTTTGGACTTCGTAAACTGTGGACGAGGAAGAGGAAAGAATCCGAGGAGAACATCAGCCGAACGAAACGCCGCCTCAGTTTCTCCTCCCCCATGCCGTCAAATCTTCCTCTGAAGAGGAGTGCTTCTGAATTGTCGGGACGAAAAGGCAGCACACGAGGCTGCTTGATTTATCCATCATGACCAACAGAGGAATCCCCCGCAGCGAAGGCTGGCGAGGCGAACAGACACCTCCCGTCGTTACGGAGGGTGGCGTCGCCAACTGCCGTGGGCGCTGGTCAGCCACTGCACACTTCTGTCGTGAGGACTTGACGGCTCGTGACAGAAAGCTCTCTCACCCACCGGTCGTGTGGCTGGAGCAGTCCGTACTGCGTGCGATTACGCTCGGAAGAATCTCATTGTGGGTCCAACCCACTCTGCACCCCAAAGCCCAGCAAGATCGTCGCTGGAGGTGGGAGGTGGATCTCGCACTAATAGTAGAATCGATAGTGAGGAGAATCTTGCGGTTGATGGACGGAGAGGTGCCATCCTTCCGCACACAGGGAGAGTTCCCGTCAATCAGATCTTCCCAACGTCTTGATGAACCACGACCGTCAGCCTCAACTTGTGCGTTCCATGTTTTGTGGGCCACTCTATTTGAAGCATATGGGATCACAATTAACGTGGTACACATCATAAAGGTTCCAGACATGGACATGTCAGGTGATTTATTGTTCCCTGCCTGCGTGACATTGTGGTGGTGGTGTCGTGCTTATGGACGACCTCGACGGGTGCCTCCATCCGTACCGGAAGCGCAAGTTCTTCTACGCGCTCGCAGACCTCTTCCGCGAGCCGCGGCCGGCGATCCGGCGGCTCGAAGACTTCTTCCCAGCTGCTGCCGCGCCGGCTGTGACGTCACCGGCGCCGCGTGACGGCAGCGCTGGCGACAGCGACAACACCGGATCGCTAGACGCCGCGCACGACCTGCTGCTGCTCACTGCCAGCAGCGCCAAGCAGCTGCCATCTGATGGCGCCACCGCCAGCGCCAGCTCACCGCGCGGCGAAATGACGGCGGAAGCCGCGCGGCCGCCCTCTCAGGAACCCGAGGAGGACTCGTTCGAGTATGTCGACTTTGACAAGTCGGCGCGCGCGAGTCTGGACAGCGCGGCGTCGCTGCGCGCCGGGCGCCTCTCGCAGAGCTCGGTGCACGACTCGATGCAGGACAGTCTGCTCTTCCTGCCGCCGCCGCGCAGCCAGGACGCGCGCGTGTCGCTGTCGGCGGCGACCAATCCGTCCCAGTTCTCTCAGGACGTGGCCCGACCGCCCACGATCCTGAGCCTGGCGGGGAGCGAGCGCCACGTGGAGCTCGCGGACTATTACGACCTCGACCGGTACTGCGAGGCCGTGCCGTGCTGGGCGTTGGACGGCCAGGCCAGCTGCGCGCTCCACCGCGAGCCGATTCGTCGCCCCGTGCTGCTGTTCAGTCTGCAAGCGCTGGACGAGTTTATCGCCTCGGCGTCTTGTGCCGGGCGAGACGGCCCGCTCGTCGCCTCGTGTCGGCTCGCGCGCATGGTGTTGGCGTCCATGTGGGAGCGAGACGTGCGCAAGCTCTCAACCGACAGCGACATTGTGCTCTCCGAGTACGTGACTGGCAAGGCCAGTGTGATAGGCGTGGCCCAGGATGTGTGGAAGATCATCGACGCGTGTTGGCGCGCGCACAAGCAGAACTTCTTACACGACCAAGAACTGTGCTTTGTCGAACCCAAAGCAACGCCGCCCCCGCGCAGCGTCGAGCAGTGGCTGCGCGTGCGCGACCTCGTCCAAGTCTACGCGCTTCGCCCGGAGCTGGCAAGGCGACTGGAGGCGGACCTGCCGCCTGGCGAGATCTCTCTCGAGGCCGTGCGACCGGAAGCGTGCACACGCGACACCTCGCACGTCAAAGCGGTCCAGTTCGGGCTTGCGTACGTTCAGCACGTCCATCACAAAGGTGCCGATGACGAGGCGAGGCCGCGACGCGACGTATTGAGCCAAAGTGAGTGGAAAGTTGCGTTCAGCGCGATCGACATCCATTTGAAGAAATCGTCGCGGGTGGTGCAGGTGTTTCCCTGCGGCGCATTCTCTCGCGGCGCGGCATTCGGCTCGGTCATGGACGTGTTGGTTGGGCTGCCGCCTGTGCGTGACGGTGACGATGACGAGCCGCCGATCCACGCCGTGCTGAAAGTGCTCTCGCAAGCCAAGATCATAGAGCACGCGCAGGCGCATGTGCTCTCGCAGCACCGCGCGCTGGCCATGATCCCGTTCAAAACGTTCTCGATCATCCTGGACGTCAAAGCCTACCGACGACCGCAGAGCTGGTTCGCGTTGTTGTACTATACAGGGCCGGAGACCTTCACGCAGGCGTACTTCTCCGCGCTGCTGAAGCGGCCGCTTTCTGACCTCCGTACTGCTGATTTTGACCACATCTACGCGTGTGTGACGGAACAACTCGGCTCTGAAGAAGTCGCATCTATCGATAGTGAGAACCAACTTTTCGATCTAATTAATGCCGAGTACATCCACCCTCCGCACAGGATGTGACGGGGGGAACCAACACAATCGCGCACCATTTCGTGGGAGGAGATCCGAGTTCTATTCGCTCATTAGCTCCTTTAATACACGCTCGCGGTCCCACAAGCGCTTACTTGGGCGGCATGCGCAGGGCGCCGTCGAGACGGATGGTCTCGCCGTTGATCATCTTGTTCTCGATGATCGACTGCGCGAGCTGCGCGTACTCCTCCGGACTACCGAGGCGGCTCGGGAACGGCACGGTGGCGCCGAGCTGGTTCTGCACCTGCTCCGGGAGGCCGGCGAGCAGCGGCGTGCGGAAAAGGCCTACAGAACAGAAACGTAGTGGGTCAGTCCAGCGCCCTGCTCAAGATATGGTAGGTAGTCACGTACCAGGGGCGATCGTGTTGACGCGGATGCCGTAGGACGCGAGGTCGCGCGCGAGCGGCAGCGTCATGCCGACGATGGCGCCCTTGCTGGCGGCGTACGCGACCTGGCCGATCTGGCCCTCGTACGCGGCGATGCTGGCCGTGTTGATGATCACGCCGCGCTCGCCGCACTCGAGGCCGCGCGTCTTGGCCATACTGTACACACAAAATCGTGTTCCCCGTGAGTCTTCTTCCCGTGAGTATCACCTAATGGACGCCGTCTCACTTACCGCTCTGAGGCGAGGCGCGCGACGTTGAACGAGCCGACCGTGTTGACGGTCAGCGTCTGCTGGAACTGGAAGAGGCCGTGCGGGCCCTTCTTGCCGAGCGTCTTGATCGCGTACGCGATGCCGGCGCAGTTGACCGCGACGTTCACGGGCTGGCCGAACGACGACTCGGCGAGGTCCAGCGCGGCCGCCACCTCATCCTCGTTCGTTACGTCCGTCGGCTGGAAGTGCGCGTTCGGGCCGAGCTCGCGCGCCACCTCGACGCCGTCGCTCGTGGGCAGATCACACAGGATGACGCGTGCGCCCTGCTTGACGAAGCGGGTCGCGGTCGCGCGGCCGAGGCCCGACGCCGCGCCGGTCACGATCGCCACACGGTTCGCGAGAGACATACTGGATGAAGAGGCGGTCTAAACTGTTGAGGGGGGCTGCTCTTTGGAAATACCGTCCCTGGAATTTCTGGATTCGACGGCGCCGCTCGCGGGTCCGTCGACGAGCACCACCTGCCGTCAGCACTTGAAGTTCCGACCAAACGAAAATATCACCCACTTCCGGCTAGACGCCCACCATCTCACCTTGTTTTGGTTAAATATCACTAAAGAGAGGTGTCACTCGAACTGCTCCGTGTTGAACCGCGCTGCACACGTGGTCGGGTCTGAATCGAACGCGCAAGGATGACGGATGCTCCGGCGATGAGTGCGCCGCCCCCGTCACTGCTCATGCGCGCGGCGCGGCACCTGGAGCTCCACGAGCTCAAGCGAGAAGGCACGGCGCTTGTTTGGCTCATCGCGCTGCTCTTCCGCTGGCTTGTGGGGCTCCACTCGTACTCGGGCGCGCGCACGCCGCCCATGTTTGGCGATTACGAGGCGCAGCGCCACTGGATGGAGATCACGCTCCAGCTGCCCGTGTCCGACTGGTACTTCAACACGACGGGCAACGACCTGCTCTACTGGGGGCTCGACTACCCGCCACTCACGGCGTACGTGTCGTACGCGTTCGGCGCCGTCGCCGAGACGCTCGAGCCGTCGCTCGTGGCGCTCCACGCGTCGCGCGGATTCGAGTCGCTGACGAGCAAAGTGTTCATGCGCGTTTCGGTGTTGGTGTGCGACGTGCTCTTGTTCATCCCCGCGGTTCTTTGGCTTGTGCGGCGCATGGGGCGCGCGCGTCAGTCCTGGAGCCAGAAGACAGTGATGGCGTTGGTGATTCTCCTGCAGCCCGGGCTGCTGCTCATCGACCACGGACACTTTCAGGTGCGTGCCCAAACACAAAAGCGTGCTATTTCGTGAGGCACAAGTGGCTTAAACGGTTGTTTGATTTCCATTATGAGCAGTACAACAACGTCTGCCTCGGCTTCACGGTGCTGGCGATCGCGCTTCTCTGGAAGGACCAGGAGTTCCTGGCAAGCATCGCGTTCTCCCTGGCGCTCAACTTCAAGCAAATGGCGCTGTACTACGCGCCAGCGGTTGGCGTCTATCTGCTCTCCAAATGCATCTACCGCAGCAACTCCATCCTCCACATAGCCAAGCTCGGCGTCGCCGTCGTGCTCACGTTTGGCGTGCTCTGGTTTCCGTTCTGCGCGTTCCCGCATGCCGGTGAAACGTGCCTTTCATCCGTTGGCCAAGGTACACCACTCAGATGGCTAGTGCGTCGGCGGTGTTCGCGGGTTCTCTTACGTTGATGTATGGATTTGGCTGGGGTAGTTGTTCACCGCATCTTCCCTTTCGCTCGGGGTCTCTTCGAAGACAAAGTCGCCAACGTGTGGTGCATCCTCGATCTCGTTGTCAAGCTCAGGCGCCGTGTTACTCCAGTATTGCAGATGCGTCTTTGGTACGTCAGATTCATCATAACAAGGATTTACTGAGGCTATGCGCCTGATACAGTCATCGTGTGTGTATTGTTCAGCACAATCGCGACGTTCGTCGGCTTCCTACCGTCGGTCGCGGAGCTTCTGCGTCGTAAGCCCACTCGCTTCCGCTTCCTCTTGGCGCTGGCGAACAGCTCGCTATCGTTCTTCTTGTTCTCATTCCAAGGCACGCAACGGCGTGTATCTGTGTTTTATCCATAAGGCGGGACGGCTCATTCAACTTCCATGGTGCTCTACAGTTCACGAGAAGACGATTCTGCTGCCGCTGCTCCCGATCTCGTTGCTCTACGCGCAAGCACCGCTGCTATCCACTTGGTTCAGCGTCATCTCCACGTTCAGGTGCGCGCCTTGCGGCTTTGTCGATATCGCCTCGATGGGTGTATTTCTCACTCGTCATCCCTTGCAGCATGTACTTCCTCCTGAAGAAGGATGACTTGGTGATTCCGTACATTGTGTTGGAAGTGCTGTTCTTCCTGGCGACTGTGTACCCTGCGCTTTCGGCTCCTGCGCCTAGCTCTGCCCACCGGGCCCCAGGCCATACTGCCGATCGACGGCCGTCCACTGCTCTCCAGTTCTACGTCGTGGTAAGCCTGTGCTTGCGTCTGCGTCTCATTGGTCTGTTGTCTGTTGTCGTTGCTCACGCATTCCGTGCTGAACATCTTTAGATCTCGGCCGTCGGAGCGATTGTGATCCACCTCGCGCAGGCGTCCGTTGCCGCGCCTGCTCGGTACCCTCACATCTTCGACTACCTGTTCGCCGCGTACTCGTGCGGCCATTTCGTGCTCGCACTCGTGTACTGCACATACTGGCAATGGACGACCACGGATAGCGACGATGTCAAGTCGACAAACTCCAAGCAGAAACACGACTAGAGTGGTGTATCATCTTTGTCGTTCTTGACGTGCTTAGCACTCTGCAAACTAGATTCTTGAGGCAAATAGAGCATCCGCACCCTTACAGTCTCCTAACTTCCCGCTCCATCGCTCATTTGCTCGACTTGACAAACTTAAGTTCCTTCTTGAGTCGAGTCTTCTCGTCCTTGTAGGCCTGGGCCTTTTAGAGGAACACAGACAGAGACGACTGAGTGAGCTCCTCGAGGGATGAGTACGTGGCAAGAGGAGATGGCAATTGCTCACCATCTGACGGTCTTCCTCGCTCAGCGGCTTGCGCGACTTCTTCAGGTCAGCGAGGAAAGCCGCCTCGTTCTCCCGCGCTTCCGCGAGCAGCTTCTCAATCGACGCCTTCATCTCCTCCTTGGACACGTCGCCACGCGGTACAGGGAGGTCGTCTACAAGCGTACACAGGGTTTAGACCACTGTCTACCTTAAACGCGAAAAGGAACTGCTCCCTCACCTGTCAGCGACGGAGGCGCGACGTCGTCGGCGTCGTTGTTGCTGAACCAGACACATGAACGTACGTCAGCGAGGTGGGTCTGGCCCACTCCAACACATAGCAACTACGTACTCGGCCTCTTCTTGCTTCTTGGCCTGCGCGTCCTTGGGCACGTAGCCGCCCGCCTGCTGCGCGCGCCACTTCTCGTACTCCTCGAGGCTCATGCCGTGGCCCTTGGGCTCCTGGATGGGCAAGAACTTCTTGACCGGCGCCGGAAGCACATCCGGATCGTAGTACACGTACGCAACGCCGCTGCAAGATACCCAACAGTTATTAGAAGTTCCCCGCATTGATCCGTGCATAGCGATGAGTGCGCACGTACCCGACGAGCGCGCCGAGCCCCAGGAGCGTGACGGCGGCCGAGTTGTCGCTGCCGCCGCCCGCGCCCGGCGGCGCGTAGCTGCTGAAGCGGCGAGCCTGTCGCAAGAGTCCCTATGTAGACACATCACACACATAACCAACGTATTCCCAACGCAGTCAGTACCCTCCTATCGGCATAACCATCCCACACGTCCAGCAACGCCAACGCACCCGCATGCTGATCTTGTTCCGTGGTGATCCAGAAAGAAGCGGCCGAAAATCCCAGCAGCACAGAAGTGCATCAAACCATCCGTCACACTATACTGGGAAATTCACTGCGTTATCTTAGGCTCACCTAGGACTCGACTCTCCAATGTAGTGTTTGGGAAAACCGGTTTAGGGTACGTCACTGATCCGCCCCCAACACAAGCAAGCGTGCGGTGTGCTCCGCCTGGTTCAACGGCGGTGGTATTATGCCAGAGCCCATCCGCCGCCACCGATGCTCGGCCGTCTCGCCTCTCGCGCCGTCACTCTCCAACGCCGCTCGTTCGCGCACAACCACAGCAATCTCCTCAGCCAACGCACCATGAGCTCCGCCGCCTCGACCTTCAAGATCGCGCTCTGCCAGATCCTCGTGGGCGACGACAAGGCCAAGAACATCGCGACGGCCCAGGAGGTCGTGGCCGAGGCCGCGGCCAACGGCGCGCAGGTCGTGTCGCTGCCCGAGTGCTGGAACTCGCCGTACGCGACCTCGTCGTTCCCGCAGTACGCTGAGGAGATCCCGGCCGCCAAGGCCCAGCTCAACGCGAACGACCACCCGTCGACCCTCGCGCTCTCCAAGCTCGCCGAGGAGCTCAAGATCTACCTCGTGGGCGGCTCGATCCCGGAGAAGGACGGTCAGGGCGTGTTCAACACGAGCGTGATCTTCTCGCCCGAGGGCGAGATCCTCGCCAAGCACCGCAAGGTGCACCTCTTTGACATCGACGTGCCTGGCCGCATCACGTTCAAGGAGTCGGACACGCTCTCGGCCGGCAACAGCGTCACGGTGTTTGACACGCCGTACTGCAAGATCGGCGTCGGCATTTGCTACGACATCCGCTTCCCGGAGCTGTCGATGCTCATGAGCCGCCAGGGCGCCAAGTTGCTCATGTTCCCCGGTGCCTTCAACCTCACGACGGGCCCGGCCCACTGGGAGCTGCTGCAGAAGGGCCGCGCCGTTGATAACCAGCTCTATGTCGCGGCGGCCTCGCCTGCGCGTGGCCCGGAGGGCGGCTACCAGGCCTGGGGCCACTCGACCGTCATCTCGCCGTGGGGCGAGGTCGTCGCGACGTGTGGTCACGGCGAGGCGATCGTGTACGCCGACATTGACCTCGAGAAGGTCGATGAGATGCGTCGCAACATCCCCACGTCGATGCAGACCCGCACGGACCTGTACGAACTCGTGAAGAAGAACTAAGTGTATGACTGGACCCACCGTTCGCATTGCGCCGGACGCACAGATCCTCTGCTATAGTTCGTGAACCATCAAATGGACAAAGTGAATATGTTTGTGCCACGTGTGCATTCATTCTATTTCTTGAAGCGATCGAGCCATGCCATCTCCTGGTCGAACAACGCGCGTGACTCCTCGCTCTTGGGTTGCTTGTAGCGCTTGAACTGGATAATGGGCGAGTACTGTTCACATACGCATACACCTGATCAGCATCCCTGTTTGCACCACCAAGACCCATCACCGTGGACGTACCTTGAGGTTGAGGTGGCGGGTCACGGACATGCGAATGAATTTCTCCAGCTTCTCGAGCCGCTTTTGCACGCCCTCGACCTTCTTCTTGGCGATGGTCTGGTTCTCCGAGTTGTGACGCGCCGGCTCCCAGAACAGAATCACTCGCCGCAAGTCGGGCGATACACTCGCTTCAACGAGGTACGCGAACACGTCCGTCTCCAGCACATCCGAGTCCTCCAGCAGGAGGTTCTGGACAAAGCCCAGGACTGTCAGCTCGACGCGCTCCTGGCGATGAGAGATGCGCTCGGGGTCAAACTTTTTGACTTTCTTCTCGAGCGGCGCCGCGATCTTGGTCTCTGTAGAATGTGCCATCAATATCAATAGACCATTCCCAAAGCACCTTTTACCGGAAGGGGTTTACGTACTTGGCACGGGCATGCCTTCCAG
Source organism: Pythium folliculosum (assembly GCA_023336295.1). Taxonomy (NCBI): domain Eukaryota; phylum Oomycota; class Peronosporomycetes; order Pythiales; family Pythiaceae; genus Pythium; species Pythium folliculosum. Next base: position 68,138 of record JAADWV010000027.1, read on the forward strand.
GTTCTTGCCGCCGCGCGGCTTCATGGCATCGAAGTCGTCCAGCACCTTGAGCAGACGTCTCTTCGGGATGCGCTCCGCGCGGTCCACTTCCTCCTCGTCCGCGTCTGCGCCCGAGACGTCGTTGGCCTCCATCATGGAAGCTTCCACGTCCTCCTCACGCACCAAGCGACGACCGAAGTCCTTCGAGCCCAGCGTGAAGAGCTCTTCCACTCCCTCCAGGAACTCCTGGGTCTCCTTGTCGTTGAGCGCGTCGTCGCCGTCCTCGTCGTCCGTCTCGCTGGCCTTCGCGAGCAGGTTCGGGTTCTCCTCCAGCTCGTCCTGTGTGAAGAACGTCGCCTTCTTCTTGCTCTTGCCGTGGCCGGCGCTCATCTCGTCTTCGCCATCGTCATCGTGGTCATCGTCGCGGTCCTACATACCACAACATCAGTCTACAGCATCTAAATGGGAGGCTGATGCAGCACCAACGCACCCCGAACGGACTGGGCATGGGCTTGGCCGCGCCGGCCCGCGCCACGCGTCCACCGCGACGGCTCTGTCGCGCCAGCACAATCGACGACGCGTGGAACGCACGCGACGGCTGCTGCGACGCCGAGAGGGCGGCAGTGCGCTGGGCCGCGCGCAGGAGTAGCGCGCGCGTGCTCATCGCCGATGCCATGGTCGCCATGGAAGATGATGTTGGAGCCACCCACCCACACCAAAGGACTGTTATAGGTTATCTTCCCCCATTCGAACCTAGATGTCACTATTAACGGGGGAGCAAACTAGAGAGATTCTGAAGTTGGAAAGTGAGCGTGGCCGCCCACCAATCAAACGCCAGTGTGAAGAAGAACCCGTTGCCAGCATCCTTCCAGTTCAGTCTTTTCCTGAACACTACTGCAGCGTCTCTCATTGGCTGATTGGTCCATTACGTAATCCCGCAAGAACCTAGAGTGACCACCACTCCGGTTTCCTCTTGGCCGGCCACGCGCCCCCACGTTGGACTTGTGGACTTCCCGGGTTTCTTCTGTAACATGTGCCAGTCGCGCCAACGTTGGGACGAAATCCAACGCCACAAACGGAAAAACCAACGGCAACCACCACCAGTGTGACCATGGCCTCGCTCCATGAGCTGCGCGACGTGGCGGCCCCGCGGCGGCGCTCGTTCGTGGACGGCGTGTGCGTCTCCGAGGACGAGGACGTGCCGTCGCTCAGCTCCTCGCAGCGTCCGAGCGACGACGAGAACGTCGTGTTCCTCATCATCCCCAAGCTCACAGGTGACGCCGACGCGGCGCTCGTGCTGCGCGCGTTACGTGCGTCCAACGGCGTCCGCGACGCGCGCCTGGACCTCCACGAGAAGCTCGCGCGCATCGAGCTGCTGGGCCGTGCCGAGGTGCGCCACGAGGCCGAGCTGGCCGAGGTCGTGCGCCGCGCCACCCCCGCCAAGCAGCTCGCGGCGTACCCCGTGTGGCAGCACCTCGACCGCGTGATCAAGCTCAAGATCGACGGCATGCGCTGCATGACCAACTGCGGCGCGCAGGTGATCCGCGCGCTCGAGCAGTTCCCGGGCGTGCTCCACATCCACATCGACTCCAAGTCCAAGGAGGCTAGCGTCACGCTCGCCAAGGGCTGCACGGCCACGGAAGTGGACCTCATCAAGTGCGTGCGCGCCGCGAACCCGCGCTTCGACGCGTTCGTGGCCAAAGACCGGCGCGAGCACTCGAACAGCCTGCCGGGCGCTGTGCTGCTCAGCATCCAAGGCATGAGCTGCGACGCGGCGTGCGCTACCAAGATTGAAACCGAGCTCAACGCCGCCAACGGCGTGATCGAGTCTAAGGTAGACTTTGACAGCAAGCGCGCGACCGTCTTCCTTGAGCCCGACTGCGCGCTGACCGAGCCCGACCTGGTCGAGATCATCGCGAGCGTCTGCACGACGTGCCACGCGTCCATCTACCAGCCGTTTAGCGGCTCGCGCGAAGTGCTGCTGACCGTGGAGGGCATGAGCTGCGCGGCCAACTGCGCCAAGAAAGTGCAGGCTGCGCTCAGCGGCGCATCCGGCGTCATGAAGGCCACGGTCGACTTCCCGAACAACCTCGCGCACGTGTACTTGGAGCCGGGCAGCCGTCTCAACGAGTCTGACCTCGTGGAGATTGTTCAATCGGCTGGCGCCAAGTTCTCTGCGTCGATCTACCAGCCGTCTGAGCAGCCGCGATCGGTGCTGCTCCAAGTGAATGGCATGAGCTGCGCCAAGAACTGCGCGCGCAAGGTCCAGTCGGCGCTCAGCAACTTGTCGGGTGTGTCCAGTGCCGTCGTGGACTTCCCTACGAAGCTCGCAGCTGTGAACTTGGAGGCTGGCAGTCGCCTTACGGACGCTGATCTACTTGAAGCTGTCAAGTCTGCTGGCGCGAAGTTCAGTGCGAGCGTCGTGCCCTCCACTCGCCAAGTCACGCTGGAAGTTTCTGGCATGAGCTGTGCCAAGAACTGTGCCCGCAAGGTGCTAACTGCCCTTCGTGAAACCGATGGAGTCATGAGTGCCGACGTGGACTTCCCGACCAAGCTTGCTCACGTGGAAGTGGACGGCAGCAGCAAACTCTCGGATGAGGATTTGGTCTCGATCGTCAAGAGTGCTGGCACCAAATTCGGCGCCAAGGTGGCACGTTCATTACCAGAACCCAGACCAGCCGCGGTTGTGGAGATCAAGCCAAAGACAGTGGCTGTCATCGCACCATCCTCACCGAAGAAATCGACGAAGACGAAGAAGGATTCGTGTTGTTCCGCTTCTGTCGACCCGGCAGACTCTGTGGCCATCAATGTGACAGGCCCTCCGAAAGAGGACATCAGTGAAGCATCGCTTTTGATCGGTGGAATGACTTGCAACTCGTGCGCTAACTCAGTGGAAGGTGCGCTCAAGTTGATCCCAGGCGTCAAGTCCGCCGTCGTGAACTTCGCAACAGAGAAAGCGACCGTTCGATTTGACCGTGATGCCGTTGGCATCCGAACCTTGATTGAACATGTCGAGATGATTGGGTACGACGCCTCGTTTGTGACTCAAAATGACGCACAGAAGGCCCTCGGTGACCAACGTGCGAAGGAGATCCAGCGTTACCACAACGATTTCTTCATTGCAGTGCTATTCACGTTCCCGATCATGATCATCATGATGGTGCTTGGAAACATTGAGGCCATCAATTCCGGCCTCATGACGCACGTCTACCGTGGTATCACATGGATGGCTCTTATCGTTTTCCTCCTCACCACTCCCGTGCAGTTCTACTCGGCTCGCCGCTTCCACGTGGATGCCTGGAAGGGCCTCCAGAACCGCATGCTCGGGATGTCGTTCCTCGTCTCCATGGGGTCAAATGCTTCGTACTTCTACGGCGTGTTCAGCCTCATTCGTAGCATCGTGCTCAACGACTCGAGTGTCTCGAATCCCGACATGTTCATGACTGCCGCCATGTTGATCTCCTTCGTGGTGTTGGGCAAGTACCTCGAGGCGATTGCCAAGGGCAAGACGTCCGAAGCTCTCGGTAAGTTGCTGGAGCTGCAAGCCAAGTCCGCGAACGTGCTCATCTACGATGCCTCAGGCTCAAAGATCATCGAAGAGAAGGTGATTCCGATCGAGCTGGTGCAGCGCGGTGATGTGCTGAAGGTTGTGCGCGGATCGTCTATCCCGGCCGATGGTGTCATCGTGTACGGCGAAGGCCGCATTGATGAAGCCATGCTGACCGGAGAATCTAAGACCATCAAGAAGTCGGTGGGCGACAAGGTCATGGGTGCGACGGTGAATATTGATGGACTGTTCCATATGAAGGTCACCGGTATCGGCAGTGACACGGCGCTGAGCCAGATTATTCGGCTCGTCGAAGATGCTCAGACGTCCAAAGCGCCGATCCAGGCGTATGCCGACTACGTCGCATCCGTCTTCGTGCCGACAGTGCTGGTGCTTTCTTTCCTCACCTTTTTAGTGTGGTACATCCTATGCGTCGCAGAGGCGATCCCCGCGAGCTGGATTCCGTCCACTGATAGCCGCTTTGTGTTCGCGTTCAACTTTGGCATCGCGACGCTTGTGGTGGCGTGCCCGTGTGCGCTCGGACTGGCCACTCCCACCGCTGTCATGGTTGGAACTGGCGTCGGAGCCGAACACGGTGTGCTTATCAAGGGTGGTGAGCCGCTGGAGGTTGCCCACGGTGTCAACACCATCCTCTTCGACAAGACTGGCACACTGACACTCGGCGCGCCGGTCGTGACTGACATGGTGGTGCTCAACAGCGGTGTGAGCTCCAAGGAGTTGATCTACCTGGCAGGATCTGCCGAGTTAAACAGCGAGCACCCGCTTAGCAAGGCCATCATCGACTATGCCAAGTTCATCTGCCCGTCACTGGAGCAGCCAGTGGAATTTACTGGTGTGTCTGGACGTGGAATTGTCTGCAAGGTTGATGGCAAGAAGATCGTGATCGGCAACCGCGAGTGGATGGTCGACAGCGGACTGCAGCGACTGGACAGCATCGTCGCTGACCAGGCCACAATCACGTTCCAGAACGCCGGCAAGACGTCCATTTACATGGGCGTCGATGGTGAACTGGCGGCTGTGTTCGGAGTCGCCGACGCACCGCGTCCGGAGGCCGTGCGCACGATCCGCAAGCTCCAGCAGATGGGCCTTGACGTGTGGATGGTGACTGGTGACAACCGCCGCACCGCGATCTCGATCGCTGACCAGCTCGGCATCAGCCGCCGAAACGTTATGGCCGAGGTCATTCCGTCGGAGAAGTCGAACAAGGTCAAGCAGCTGCAGAGCACGGGCCGAGTTGTCGCGATGGTTGGTGATGGTATCAACGACTCGCCGGCGCTGGCGCAGGCCAACTTGGGCATCGCGATCGGCGCTGGTACGGAGATCGCAGTCGAGACCGCCAACATGGTGCTCATGAAGTCGAGTTTGTGGGACGTGATCACGGCGCTCGACCTCTCGCGCACGATCTTCAACCGCATCCGCATCAACTACGTCTGGGCGCTCGGGTACAACTGCCTACTTGTGCCACTTGCGGCGGGCGTGCTGTACCCGTGGGGCATCAGCATCCCGCCCATGTTTGCCGGCGCGGCCATGGCCGTCTCCTCCGTCTCAGTCGTCACGTCGTCGCTGCTGCTTCGCTACTACTCGCCGCCCGTGCTGCCGCAAGTGTACTCGGTCAACGAAAGCAAGTCGATCCTCTTCCGCAAGCCTTCGGAGGCCACACCGCTGCTTGTGTCCAGCAGCATGGAGTGATCGGAACGCGTGTTCGATTGCCACCTTTCTCCACCAATTGCTTTAGGTTAGCCATGTTCATTTTCAAAACGACAATCTAATGTTCTCTTCTTGACTCGATCACTTCAGAACTCTCATTTTTGTCTCGAGAGCGTGTACACTGGTGCCAAGCGTGCACCTGGGGAACGGTCTGTGCAAACACGATAATTAGAATCCAACTCCACGTGCCTGTGAAGAACAGTTCTGGTTGCAACAAGGCAAAGCAAATTGAGAATGAAGCTGCTCATCGCACTGCTCCTGGCAAAACAATGTAACTAGCTGCTGATGTTTCGTCAACCGACGGTGAGGGCAACGCGGGCAGTCAGCCAACGCGCAACTTGATTCCTTAATCGCAATAATCACACCCACGCGGTTGATTTCCCACTCACACTCGCCGTTCCTACGGAATGCTATCCACGCCAGTTCAGTTATCCTTCTTGCCGTCGTCAAGAGTGGGAACCTTGCGATCCGGCGCCGCCAGCCACGACGCCACCCACTGCCGCAGCGATGACGAGGGCACGACCTTGGCCACAGGAGCACGAGGGATTTCATGGGCACGCCCATGTGCTTTTGCCGGAGCAAAACGCGGCTTGGTCTTTGACGGCGTCAGCTTGTCTTGGATGCGCCCATGGGGCTTTGAGGGTGCGAGCTTCCTGTGGTCACGCGCATGCGTCTTTGTCGTGGCGCGAGACGTTTCCTCGGTGCATATATCGTCCCTCGGGGGCGGCTGTCTTTCTTGCTTCATCCTCGCGAGGCGCTCGGCCGCGATAACCCACCCGCGCTCGCGCCGGGCCTTCTCTTCCTCGATGGCCTCGGGCGGACACACCAGCGCGATCGACACCGTCTCGGGCGCCACGGGGCGGCAAAAGTAGTCGACCACGCGCTTGTTCGGGTCGAGCCGCGCCCCAGGCGAGAGGTACCGCGCCACCACGTGCGCGTCGCCCTCGCAGAGCCCGATGTAGTCCGGGTCGTAGTCTTCCACCAGCCCGCCGGGGCGCGCGCGCTCGAGCGAGAACGCCGTAAACTCGGGCGGCATGTCCTGGGAGACGAGGTCGCGCTTGATCTGGTCCAGTAGCGTGGCGATGCTCTCGTCAGGCTCGACGGACGCGAAGCACACCATCTCGTCGATGCCGACGACTGTCGCGATGAGCTCCATGGGCCTTGGGTGATGGCTTTCGATGAGTGCGCGCTCGAGAGACCGAGCGATGCAGACAGAGACCACCGAGCGATTCAAAGAGTCCTTCGCCTCGGGGAGGTTGTCACAAACTCTCAAACAAGAAATGTTCCGGCAGCGACGAGGCGCGAAGGAATCAGTTTACCTCACCATACAAAATTCCTGTCAGTGCTGGAAAGTGCATCACGCCGTCACAGCTGCAGTCTTGCTTTCCCCATCCAGCGATCATTCCCGTTCTTCACGACTTGGCCGCCATGCGCGTTCGCGTCCTCGTCGTCGGCTCGTTGCAGTTCTTTGAGATCGAGATCGTCGCAAGCGACACGCTGGCCAAGGTGAAGCAGCAGCTCCGCCGCGTCGGCGCCGTGAAAGCCAACGAGCAGTACCGCGTCTACGGAGCATCGAAGAGTGACGGCAGCTGGGTCTTCGGTGTGCGACACAACCTCGCGCCGCTCGCCTTCGGCGACGAGGCGGCCGTGGCCGCCTACGTGACACCGGAGTCCTCGCTCCCGACGAAGGCCAAAATCTCTAACCGCATCCACACGCGTTTCAGCAACATGGTGCAGCTTCTGGACATCCTCGATCACCCGCCGGCCGCAACCGAGCTGGCTGTGGCGCGCCCAATGCGTCTGGCAGTGGCGTCGGAGCCGCGTCCGGAACGCGCCCAGTACGCGTCGCTCGGCGCGGACCATTTGCAGGAGGAGGAGGAGGAAGTGCAGGAGGAGGAGGAGGAGGAGAATGCCGGTGCGTTCCTGATGCACGGTGCGGGCGTGGGGAGGATGGAATGGGAACTGACTGAGGAGTTTGTGTGATGATAGCCTTGCCGCGTGCTCCGGCGACACCCGCGGCGCCCGAGGGCTCAGATATGGTGGTGCTCGCCTTGGTGTTCGTCGGTTTCCTGTCCGTCATGGCGTACGCCACGGGCTTCGTTTCGACGGCCGCGCGGTCATCTCGTACGGGGCGATGGCGACCACGGCGCTGACCGTGATGCTGATCGGTGTGTACTACGCATTCGGTGCTGCCAAGCCGCTTCTCGCGCTTCTCAAGGTGGTGTACGCCGTGTCCACGCTCACGCCGCTCGCAGCGGCCGTGTACTACGCGAAGCCATACGAGCATGACGAGCGGATCGATATCGCCCTCGCGCAAACGATCCCGGCATGGGGCCACTCGCCGTGTGCATCACACGCACGGGTGGGATGACATCCCCAGCTGATCGTCGTCCTCCGATTGGAGGATAACACATTATTTACTCCTTTTGACACTTTCCATTGGTCAATACTAGTTGTTGTTTTCTCCCAACTCGTCCATCGGTGCAGTGGCCACGGAACCATGAGCGACGCCACCGCCGAGACAGCTACCGCGGCGGCGCCTGTGGATCTCCAGGAGGCGACCGGCGGCTTGACCGACCACGTGGACGTGGCTGTGGACGCGACCGACCGTGTGGATGCGGATGTGGATGCGGATGCGGACGCTGACGCGGCGGCGGCTGGTAATAAGAAGCGCAAGATGAAGGACGCGTGGACTCCCGCGCAGCAGGAGGCGTACCAGGCCGCGCGCGCGCAGAAGCGCCACTCGCGCAAGGCCAAGCGCCGCGACGAGAAGCGCGCGCGCGTCGAGGCGCAGCCCGAGTACGTGGTCGCCAACGGTGCGTGTGTGGGTGGCACAAAATCCTGTTGGTGGGGAACATGGCATCTGACGGTCATTTGTATTGGGTTGCTAGGCTACCGCTCGGTCGCGCCGTACGTGTACGAGTTCCGCACGTTCGCCAAGCAGCGCTGGCTCGGACGCGAGCTCATCAGCATGTTCGCCGAGGAGTTTGGCGCCAACTCGCCCGAGTACTACGTGCGTGGCGCTCTCGTGGGCTGTGTGCGGGTTCTCGTTTGTGTCGCTCACGTTGTCTTCGTGACTCTGTCGGTGGCAGCGCATGGCGATCCTCTCGGGCCGCATCACGGTCAACGACAAACTCGTGACCCCCGAGACCGTGATCAAGGACCGCGACCTCATCGTCCACGTGGTGCGGACCCCTAAGGCTCCTAATTCGTGGTGGTCTCGTGTGAGGTTGACGTTTATTGTGATGGCGCTTGGTAGGCGCATCGCCACGAGCCACCCGTGTCCGGAGAGGACGTTCCGATCGTCTACGAAGACGACGAGCTGGTGCGCCGTGAGCTTGGATCCTTTCGTATGATCTACAGTCTTCAGAACACTAACTCGCGCTTCCTCTAGCTCGTGGTCTCCAAGCCGCCGTCCATGCCCACGCACCCGTGCGGCGCCTACCGCCACAACTCGCTCCACAACGTCGTGCACCGCATGCGGCCCGACATCCCGCTGCTCAACATCGTCCACCGGCTCGACCGGCTCACCTCGGGCATCGTAGTCCTCGCCAAGACCGCCGCCAAGGCCAAGGAGATCGCGCAGTGCATCTGTACGTGATAAGAAGAACCGTAGCACCTCGCCCGCCGTGTCTAACTGATGTACTCCGTCATAGCCGACCGCGAGGCCTCCAAGACGTACCTCGCGCGCGTGCGCGGCCACCTGCCGGCGACGTTCGACGCGGCGTTCCAGCAAAAGCTGGCAGCGACCGCCGCAGCCAACTGCGCGGCCAGCGCGATCACGTTCCCGGACGCGTCCACGATCCACGTGAGCTGTCCGCTGCAGTGCCAGTCCAAGAAGGACGCCGTGTACGAGTGCCACGCGGACGGCAAGGAGTCGCAGACGCTCGTGCGCGTGCTGCGCGTGGACAACCACACGACGCTGGTCGAGTGCAAGCCCATCACGGGCCGCACGCACCAGATCCGGCTCCACCTGCAGCTGCTGGGCTTCCCGATCGCGAACGACCCGTGCTACGGCGGCGAGCTCCACTTTGGCGAGACCACCGAGCGCCGCGCGGCCATCGCCGAGGCCGAGAAGAACAAGGCCAGCCGCGACCCGGCCGCGGGCGACACGACGCTAGACTTCACGTCGCCCCGGCAGCCCCACGAGAGCGAGGAGGCGTTCCTCGAGCGCACGTGTCCGTGGTGCCACATCAGCGAAGAGGCCGCGTACAACGAGACGCAGCTCCACTGCACCAAGATCTGGCTCCACGCGCTCGAGTACAAGGTGCGTGGATGTGGGGATAATGGTGGGAACTATCGAGGAACGTGGTGTGGTCTGACTTAGTGTCTATTGTGTATTAGCTTGGCGGCCCCGTGTTCCGCGTGCCCGAGCCGTCCTGGGCTGCGCCCTCTGACGCCTACTAGCGCTAACAGGAAAGGAAAATGGACGTGTCTCTACGTGCGGAAGGCGCCCTCAAGCAGTTTGTTGTAGTCGATGACGCTGTTGTTGGTCGGGAAGTAGACGTCCGCGAGCAGGTACGTGTCGTCGTCCGAGAGCCGCGGCTCGACCGCCAGCACGGCCGCCATGAACGCCTCCTCACCCAAGAGCCCGCTCTTGTCGGCGTCGCGGTCGCGCAGCGCCTTCCGGAGCAGGTACTTGCGGTCGCTGAACACGCGCCGCAGCAACGCGACCACGCGCGTGTCGCTGAAGTGAGGCGCCGCGCCCTTGCTCGGCGTCGGTGTCAGTGGCACGGCACTGGCATACGTAGCGCGCGCAGGAAGTGGCCTGGTCAGCGCCGGCGGTGACACACGTGGGGCATTCAAGTGGTGGCGACGCGGAGACTCGTAGACCGGAGCTTGGCGTCCGCGTGGCGTGGGCTCGTCTGCGGGCAGGTTGGCGTCGCCGCCGTCGTCGCTTCCGAAGTGCGCAAACTCGTCGTCGGAGGAGCTGTGGCAGTCTCCCATGTCGTTCTGACGCTGCCCGAGCGAGTGCTGGTTCGGTGTCGCCCAGTCGCCGAGCTCGCCATCGTCGTTATCGTCTTCTTCCTCGTCGCTGTGGTGCTTCTTCGCCATCCCCTGCTGTCTGTCGGTGCGTCGCTCTCGCTCTTTGTGTGGCAGCGCAGCCGACGGCTTCTGGTCGGTGTCAACATCGCCCCCATCAAACACGCGGTCGCAGAGCGCGTTGTAGTCCACGACCACGTCGCGGAGCTGGCGGTGGCGGTGGCGGTGGCTGCCGGGGAACCGCGTCGCAAGCGCCAGCGCCTCGCTGTGCGAGAGCGGCAGCTTAGCCGCGGCCGCCACGCGCATGAGCTCAGCGGTGGCCACGACGCGCTGCCGCTGCGGGTCGGCCTCGTGCAGCAGACGCCGCAGCGCGCGACACGAGCGCAGTCGCATCAGCACGTCGCTCGAGGTGGAGGAAGGTGACGAAGAAGGCGCCATCGCCAGCGCGAGCGCGTCGCAAAAGTCGTCGTAGAGGAACGGTCGTGGCCCGCCTTGGCCGCCAGCGTGCTGTTCGTCGCCGTCGCCGTCTTCAAACGCGCGGCAGAGCGTGACGAGCTGCTGCGCGTTGAGCGCGCGCGCGAGCCCGAGCGTCTCGAGCACGCGGCGCGCGTCGCCCACGGCGAGCGAACCGTCGCGGGCGGCGTCGGCCACGCGCCACGCGCGGCGCATCGCCGCCATCGATGTGGTGGCGTTGGCCGCGACGCTGGCAAGCACCGCCTGGACGTCCGAGAACGGGAACGCGTCGGCGTGGCTCTCGCAGTACGCGAGCGTCTGGCGGTCCGCCTCGATCAGCTCGAGCTGCTGCTGCGGCGCGAACGCGAAAGCCAGCACGGCGCCCACAAACAGGTCTTGTGCCTTCACGTAGGCGCCGCCATTGGACGCCGCCGTCGCAGCCTTGCGGAACCGGCCGCGGTCGAGGAAGCGGCCGCCGGCGACGCCCGAGTTGGCCACGCGCGGCTCGAACACACTCAGCGTGCCGTCCGCGAGGAAGAACGTGACCACCAACTCGCGGCCACCGGCGCGCGGCCCGAGCAGCCGCGCGCGGAAGCGCAGCTGCTTGTCCTCCCGCGCCGCGGTGTCCTCAATAGCCTCATCGGCCTCGTCTCTCCGGCGGAAGCGCGGGCCCATGCGGTCGCCTGCGTCGGCTTCGGACTCGGGCACCGCGCGGAAGAGCTTCCACTTGGCGGCGGCGTCGCGCGCCTTCTCCTCGTGCGGCGCGTGCGGCTCCTGCGTCACGCCAAACGTCTCGAGGAAGTACGCGCGCGTGAACGCGTCGCAGTCCTCGAGCAGGAAGCGCCGCGCGCAGACCTCGACCACCTCGCCGCAGCGCAGTGCGCGCGCTTGGACGCTCTCCACGCGGCGCCGCGAGAGCAGCACGGCAAAGTGGCCGCGGCCCTCGCGCTCGCGCTTTGGTTCGACCAGCTCGAGCGTGTCGTCGCTCAGGTAGTAGTGGAGCGCGTACCGGCGCGTCTCCGGGTACAGCGGGTGCGGGTCGCGCCAGGACACGAAGAAGCGCAGCACGGCGCCGCCGGCGTGCGCGTGGAACTGGCGCGCGCGCGCGGCGCCGCTGTCGGTCTCGCGCGAGCGCCTCTCAGCGAGTCGCGTCTTGAGCGCCGCGATCTCGTCGAGCTGCGAGGACGCGTCGTCCGGGTACTTGAGCGCGTCGCCCTGTGGCGCCGCGAGCGCCTCGGCGTAGTAGGCGCGCGTGGCGGCGTCGCAGTCCACCAGATGCAGCGTGCGTCCGTAGAGTTTGATGCGCCCGCCCACGCTAAAGTCGCGCGGCGTGAAGCGCTCGCCGCTGGACGTGGTGGCCGCCTGCGTGCGCTTGAGGAACGCGCCCTGCGCGAGCCCGCTGTTGGCCACGCGCGGCTCCGAGACCGCGAGCGAGTGGTCGCTGAGGTAGAAGAGCAGCACGACGCGGCGCACGAGCGGCGCTTTTGCTTGAGTGTCGTCTGCGGCCACCGGCTCGAGGAAGTAGCCGAAGAAGCGCAGCACCTGGCGGTCGTGCGCGAGCCACGCCGGCTGCGAGGCGGCCGCGCGGAACGCCGAGCTCGCGGGCGGCGGCGACGGCTTGGCCGTGGCCGTGGCTGTGGCTGTGGCTGCGGATGTGGCCCGTTGAACGGTGGTTGTGGCCGGGGACACCTCGTTCGCCTTGCTCGTGGCGCCGGTCGAGTTGCTGTCATTGGCGACGTCCACGAGGCGGCCCTGCGCCATGCGCTCGAGCACCTGGCCCTTGTGGAAGTTGGCGCGGCCGATGAAGTGGCGCTGCGTGCTCACGAGCCCCGGGATGAGCGGGACGGCCGCCATGGGCGCCGGCGTGTACTTGGTGCCACGGTCCAGCATGGCGTCGTAGCAAACTGCTAGTGCTGTGGCCTCGTCATTGCCATGACGAGCTGAAAGAACCCGGGAGGAATAAATAGCGTCATGACAAGAGATGAAACCCACGAGGGAGATGAGCGCATCGCATGACACCGACCACACTTTTTCTGAACTCGACAGAGACTGAACACAACTACGAGGGGATAAAGGAGAAACACACTCACGAAATGTACATTAGGAAGGTTTAGTCAGCGCTCTTCTTCTTCTTCTTCTTCTTCTTCTTCTCGCCGTCCTCTGCCGGGGTCTCGTCCACGGGCTCCTCCTTCTTCTCCTTCTTGCTCTCCTTCTTGCTCTTCTTCTTGGGCTTGTCCTCCTCCTCGGCGTCCTCGATGTCCTCGGCGGCGGCGGCGCGCTTCTTGTCCTTCTTCGACTTCTTGGCGCCGTTCGTGGTGGCCACCTTGAGCTCCTCCGAGACCTGGGTCATCACGTCCGCGTTCTTGCGCGGCGCGGCGCCGGTCTCGTAGAACGCGAGGCGCTCCTCGACCTGCTCGCGCATCTGGTCGCCGTACTTGGTCGTGGGCTCGTCGATGAACGAGTCAATGCGCGAAGCGATCGCGCACTTGTTGGCGAGGTAGCGCGAGATGCGGCCCTTGTTCTTGGCGGCGGCGCGGCCGATGAACGACGAGTGGAAGAGCAGGCCGTACTTGGGCGTGTTGCCGCGGGTCTTGAGCGCGCGGAAGAGCGCCTTCTCGGCGCCGAGGATCTGGACCGTCGAGGCCGGGCACTTGGCCAGGTTCGTGAGCGAGCCGGCGTGCGAGATGAGGCGCGCGCCGACCGTCTCGCCGATGAGCGCGGCGAGGTTGGGCGCGACCGTCGCCATCTTGGAGACGAGGTAGTCGTAGAGCTGGCGGCGGTACTCGGCGAGCTTGATGAGGCGCGTGGTGAACGCGTCAATGTTGATCATGTCAATGTCCGAGATGTCCATGCCCATCGAGGTGCGCGCGGCGTGGAGGATCTGCTGGGCCTTGTCCTCGTCGAGCACGATGGCCTTGAGCTCCTCGAGCTTGTCCTCGCCAAAGGTCGCGCGGTTCTTGATGAACGAGGCCGCGCGCGCGTAGAGGTAGTTGTCGTTGACGATCTTGACGAGCTCGGGAAAGTGCCACGAGTACCACTCGCGCACGCGCATGGCGAACGTGTTGATGTCCTTGTCCATCTGGTCGAGCAGCGCGATGCTCTGGATGATCATGTTGTCGGCGCGGTTCACGTTGAACTTGACCTTGGCGCGCGAGTACGAGTGGCCGAGACCGAGCTGCGCCTTGGCGAGGTTGCCGTTGTCGAGCTCCTTGACAAACTTGCTAAAGTGGAAGCGCACGCCGCGGAGGATCTCGAGCGTGGTCTCGTTCGTGTTGCAGGGCACGCTGAGCGCGTCCGACACGGCCTGCGCGATGTTCTTGTCGAAGACGCCGAGCGAGAACTTGGCCTTCTTGCCGGCCTTGACCTTGGGCAAGTTCATCTCCAAAAAGTTCTTGAGGTCGTCGCCCAGGAGACCCTCCGAGATGTTGTTGATGTTCTCAAGCGCGTTCTCCGCCGACGTGAACGGCTGGAAGGCCTTGAGCTTGACGATGCGGCCGAACTTGGCCAGGTCGTTGACGCTCTGCTGCACCTCGGCCAGCAGGCTGCCGATCTCCTCGTTCTCCACGACCTCGAAGAGCGCGAAGCCCGAGGCCGACTCAAACAGCACCAAGTGGTTCGCTCCCTGTTCATATAGACGGAAGCAAGGTTAGACCCTACAGAGAGAGAGACAGGTAGAGAGAGGGGCGTCTAAGTGCGCGCACCATTATTGCGTCCGCGTTCCGTTATTCCGTTTTCGCACACTGTCGCTTCGCGCGCCACAGCGGCCGCCAAGGAGCCGCCCGGTCAGCCCCGGCCCAACCAATCGCCTTGGAGCCGCGAATGGCTGGCCGTGAGCCGGAAACCTCGCATACTTGATGGTGGACGCCACACCATATATTCTTTTATAGAGGCATCCATGGATCCGTGCGACATGTGTCATGGATGAGGACACGTGTCCCGAATGCGGGACCGGTGGGGATCTTGAAAGGCCACAGGTGAGAACGATGGAGATGGCGATGGAGACGGCGATGGCGATGGCTCTCAATCGCATTGGGGGGAAGGCCCAGTGCGACACTTGGACGCACTGTTGGCGGCATAAGACTACCATGCGTTCAGACAACGCCATCACCGCCGCGTGGGACGCCACCTGATGGCCGCAGCGCCGCGCGCCGGCTCAGCCGAGCGCGTCTCTCGACTCCTTGGATGGGACGCCTGGCCATGCGGGCTATGGATTCCCCAACGGCATTCGCGATTCCGCCGCCACGATCAGCAACCAACGAAACCGCATCTTCTCACACCTTCCAGTCTCATGAAGCTCCGCGGCATCCTGCTCACCGCCGCGGCGCTCGCGTGCTGCGTCGCCGCGCAGCCTTCGTCGCCTGACGGGAGCGTCCCGACCGCCACCGCCACCACCACCAACGCAACCGAGCAGACGCTCGGCTCGGAGTGCGGCCCGCGCATCCGCAAGCCCTGGGACCGCCTCACGCCCGTGGAGAAGGAGCTGTACCTGCGCGCGCTCGAGCGCGCCATGGACGACGGGCTCTACATCAAGTTTGTCGAGATCCACACGGAGCAGATGACGACCGCCGAGGCGCACCGCACGTGCATGTTCCTCTACTGGCACCGCGCGCTGCTGCTGGGCTTTGAGAACATGCTGCGCGCGTACGGCGGCGAGTTCGCGTGCCTCACGGTGCCCTACTGGGACTACGTCGCGCACAACGCGCAGTTCCTCGCCGGCACGTGCGGCAGCATGGAGGACTGCTCGCCCATCCTCCGCGAGCTTGGCGGCTCCACGAGCGGGCGCGCGGGCTCGGTGGACGTCAACGGCACGCCCATCCGCGGACGCTGCGTCGCGAACCGGCCGGTGAACCACTTTTGCGAGGCCGCCGGGCTCAGTGGCCGCGGCTGCGCGCAGTGCGTGCCGCGCGGCGACTGGAGCAGCGCGCGGTTCCCGGGCACCACGAGCGTGAGCTCGCTCATGCGCCAGCTCTTTGCCTCGCCCACGATCGACAGCGTCGCGACCAACCTCGAGCAGGGCATCCACAGTACGTTCGGTGAGCGTCTCTCTACTGGCGCGTCTGACTGACTTACGGCCTCTGCGTGTACTTTGGCTCTGTTTAGACACGATCCACAGCGCGCTGGGCGGCGCCATGGGCGTGCTGGAGGCGCCCGCGGACCCGATTTTCTGGTCGCACCACGCGGCCATCGACCTGCTCCACTCGCTCTTCTACCACTGCGCCGTGGGCAACACGAGCCCCATGGCGCTCGAGGCCAAGCTCGCGGACCCGCGCCAGTACGTGGCCTGCGCGCGCCGCGAGGTGCTGCCCACGCGCGCGCGCGACCGCAGCGTGCTGCTGCCACAGTCGAGCGTCACGCTGCGCAGCGGCGGCGCGCTCGAGGCCGCCGACTCGGTGCTCGACCCGCAGAACCCGCTCGCGCGCTTCTTCGCGCCGCTGCCCACCGAGTACATGGGCTACTCGGACGTGCGCGACCTGGGCGAGTTCAGCTACAACTACGAGATGTCGGGGCTGCTCGCCGACATGTACACGACCTGCGCCGACGTCACGGCGCTGCTCGGCGGCCCCACTGGCCCTGTAGGCCCCCTCGCCGGTGTTGGCGCTGGCGTTGGCGGCTTTGGGGCGGCACCGGCCGGGGGTGCGTTCGGCGGCTTCCGCCGTCTCGAAGACCCGGCGACTTCGTCGTTCCTGGAGGCTGTGCTCGTGTCCCGTAATGGTAGCCACCATGAAGCCGCCAACGGCGGTGGCAACGCACCCAGCGACGAGGGTGCGTGGTACCGCGAGGCGCTGCGCGTGGCGCTGAACGCGACCATGGCCATGGCGGAGGCGGGGCAGACGGACTCGACTACGGTGGCCTCATTGGCGACGGCACTTGCGCTCCGCGAGGTCGAGAAGATGACGTGCATGTTCTACGACGAGTGCCGCGGCAACGTGACCGACTTTAGCGCCGCGTTCCGCCGCAGCTTCCACACGAACGCGTCGACGCCGTGCTTCACGGTCGTCCAGAACGTCAACAGCGGCCGCGACGCCATGCTCGTCGCCAACTGGAAGGACGTCATGCTCCAGTTCCTCTCGTGCTAGGCACGGTAGTGGCGAGTATGTATCTGGAGGTGAGTATGCGCATTACGTGGATTTCTAGTGTCTGTGTGTGAGGGAGAAAGCTGCCGCCGCGGTCTTCATTAATTGAATAAATTACACTTCGTGCCGTGTGTGCTTCGTATTGACTCGTGCAGCGCGTCCACGCCTGTTCCCCTTTCCCACTGTTCTTTTCTTCACAACTCCTGTACGATCTTTTCCAAAAAGTCCACAAAACTCGCGTCGATCTGCTGCTCTTCCTCGGGCACGCGCGCCTGGAAGGCATACTTCTTGATCGTGCCCGTGACGGCGCCCGAGGTCATGTCGATCACCACCTCGGCGCAAAACAGCGACTGGAGCTCGAGCTGTTCATACACAGTTTTCCACAAAGCGTTAGAAGATGACGTCTCACACACGAAACGCAGCGCAAAACACGCACCATTTCGCCGTAGAAGAAAAACTTGACAAAGTTCTGCACGGCGCCGCTCGCCAGACAGCCGAGGCGGTTCTCGTGGAACACGGCGATGACCGAGTCCTTGTCCGGCACACTCTCCAGCGAAGCAGACAACTCGCCACTACAAATCACACACAACAAATGAGGATAATTGCCACGAACTAGGCCGGGCGTTTTCGCTCGTAAACGTACATGACAGCGGCGCCGACCCAGAGCTGCTCGAATTTGGCGGGCTCGATCGATGGGTTCTCGGTGAGGTAGTCGAGCACCGGGATGAGCTCATCCTCGTCCTCCTCCTCGGCATCCTCGGCACTGATCGCAGACCGCGTGTCCTGGGGGCCGAGCTGGTGCATCGTCGGCCGCGTGGCGCTGTACGAAGACGTTGATGACGTTGTATCGTGCGACTCGTCTTCCTGTGCAGCTTCGCAGAACGGGTCGACAATGTACTTGAACAGTTCGATAAACAAGTCGTGGCCGTTCTCGTACAGCAGCGAGTTCACGATCCACTTGAACGTCACGGTGAACTCGGACAGACCCGGCATCAGCATGATCTCAATCAGGAAGATCGTGGCCTTGGATTGCTGCGAAGGTCACATCAACCGTCAGATCCATCACTCACACAACCAAAGAAACCCAACGACGAGCGCACCTGCTCGGCACAGAACAGCAGTTGCTGCATGCCGCTGACCTTGTCACTTGAGATAAACTTGATGCGCGAACGCTCCAGGCAGGCCTGGAACTCCTGTAGGTCAAAGTCGCTGACGAGCTCCACGGCCCACTCCTCCCTACAAGTCACGCACATCAATCGTCAGGTCCTGTCCAGCGAGCCATGAACCTCAAACAAACAATCACGTACGAATCGGTCGTGCTCTCCCACATCACATCGAACTCGTCCTTATCCGCGTCGATCTCGTCGACGAGGAAGTCTTCGGCGCGGACGCGCGGCGGCGGCGGCCCACTCGGCGCCTTGCTGTTGGCGATAAACTCAAAGCCAGTGGCAGACGGGCGTCCGGCGGACGCTGCGTCGTCATCGTCATCGGCGTTCGAGATAAATCCAAAGGCCGAGGCCGGCGTCTGATGCTGTTGGTGCTGCACTACGGGAGCAGCCGCCGGGGCACGGCCGGGCTGCGACATAAATCCAAACGCAGAGGTCGGAGGTTGCTGGTGCTGCGGCTGTTGTTGGCTGTGGTGTTGGTGTTGGCTCTCGTGGGCATCATACACTCCGTTGCCGTTGCCGTTGGGGTGGTACGCTGGCTGCCGGTACGACGGGTTGTACGTTCCATGCTGCCACGGCGCCGGGGGCTGGTAGCTGCTCGCCTGCGAGGCCGTGTCGTCGTCGTCGTCGCCGTACTGCGTGGATCCGTAGCTGCCCTGCCGCGCGTGGTGCGGCATCTCGTGCTCGCTGCCCGCGGGCTTCATGGTCGGCCCGCCGTTGGCGACCGGGGGAGCGTACCCATGGCCAGCGAGGAAGAGCTTCTTGCCTTCGTCGCTCAGCACACGCTCACGCGCGGCCATGTGATTCGTCGTCGGCGGGCACGCGCTCAGGTCGCCCGAGGACGGTGCCGAGTCCCCGTCGTTCACGTACGCGTTCATGATCGGCGAGTGGACGTTCTCCGGGTCGAGTCGCACGGCCGCCATGAACTGCAGGATTTTTCGGGCGTTTGTACGGTAGATCGAGTCGTGCCGCTGCTGCGAGAGCTGCGTGATGATCGCGAGGTTCGACTCGAATTCCTCGACCAGCATGTTGCGCTTGAGCAGCGCCACGGTCGTCGCGTACGCGTTCTTGTGGACCTATCGCACCCAGAAAAACGCCGTTAGCACGACTCCGAGAACCCTGACGCCCCAGTTGCAAGTACTCACGTGGGCCGCGTAAAACTCAAATTTGGCGTGCACTTTCTCGACCAGCAAATCTGCGGCGTCCTAATGATATGCGCACGTACGTCAGACTCCCCCACCCGCTTGATGACATAGAGTGATGGGCACCACCAAACGCACCTTCTTCTCGTCGTCGCTGAGCTCCATCACCGCCGTGATGAACGCGTCCAGCTTCTCGTCCGTGAGGTTCCCGTAGCACACGTCGGTGACGAGCTTGACGACCGCCGCGGCATACTTGGGACGCGCCTGCATCTTGGGCAGCACGGCGCTGATCTTGGGCGCCTTGAGCTTGACGCGGCCCCAGGTCTTCTTGACGGGCGCGCTCGCGCCCTCGACCGTCGCGCCCTTGAGGATGTAGAGGCGCACGCTCTGCCCGAACTTGACGATGTCGCCCTCGTGGAGCAGGAACGGGTCGTGGGGCGGGAGCTTTTTGCCCTTGACGAACGTGCCGTGGCGCGACATGAGGTCCACGAGCTGTTGAGCACACAAAAAAACGCATTAGCTCAATCGTATCAGAGGTTGATTACCGGAGTATCACATACGTAGATGCCGCCGGCGTTGTCGTGGATGATGGCCGCGTGCTTGCGCGAGACCGACGGGTTCCCGAGCACGTGGTCGCAGCTCTCCTGGTCGCGCCCAAACACGCTCACGAGCTTGGTCGCGATCATGTACGTGGCGCAGTGGCGCGAGTCGCGGAACGCCTCGAAGCGCGCGTGGAGGTTGGCCTCGATCGGCATCGCCGCCCTGAAGAGTCAAAAGCAACGCGTCAGTTCACAGAGGGACGTGCTGTCCGGTTGCCGATGTGAATCGTACCAGTCGGGCGGGTGGAACTCGGCCGTGCCGGTGCTCAGGAACGCGGCGCGCGAGGGCGTCGTGGCCGCGAGCGCGGCGACGTTCATCTCGTGGGCCGGGTCGTGCGGCCCCACCTCCTCCATCATCATGGCCGTTGTCGCGTCGTGGCGTCCGTGTGGGAGGGTTTGTGCCAAATGGAGATGGTTCGCCTCACGTGGTCACCTCGGCGTCGGCGGTGGCTCCTCGTGCGACGGAGAGATCTCTGAGAGAGACAGAGAGGAGGATGGAGGGAGGGGGGACGGGGAGCGAGCGTCGCCAGTCGGGCGAGGGGCGCGCGTCGGTCGTATACACGAAGACTCGGCTTCTGCCGCACGTCACGCAAGAGAGACTCGTGCCCGGCCGCCGTCTGAATGTTTCCTGACCCTAATGACCATATGCCATCGCATGATGAAGGTTAGTAATTTTCACAGTCCCGTGAAAGGTACCTCAATGGAAGCCACTAATCCAAAGCTAGAGGTATATCAATTATTAGGTCGGTGTGTTGATTGTCAGTCAGGTAATCACGCATGGCATTGGAGGAAATAGAAAATGTATTTTATCCAATCGATGAAAGGCATGGTCCCAAATGGCTTCACTATGATCAACGACCAGCTCACCTCAGGCGGCCTCCATGTCCATCTCGGTCAGGCCCTTGCCCACGTACGGGCCCTGCTGGAAGTGGCTCTGGAGCTTCTGCAGCGTCGCGGGGTCCACGAGCGACTGGAAGCGCGAGGCCAGGAGCGCGTCCACGACCGCAAACTTCCACTCGCGCGTCTCCTTGGTCGGCTCGGTCGAGCGGTCCATTAAAAACTCGAGGAAGCCGCCGTACGCGAGCAGCGCGCGCACGCCCCAGTCGCTGTTCTGCGCCGCGACCGCGCGCAGCAGCGTGAACGACGCGACGCGGATCTCGTCGAATGGCTGACGCAGCTGCGTCATCACGAGTGCCATAGTGGACGGCTGCCGCGCCTCGGCGCCCAGCGCGTGGAACAGGCGCTCGTGGAGCGCCCATACGTTGGCGTTCTCGGCCGGGACCTTGTTCTCCGACTGGTGCAGCCGCGTGCGCGCGCCGAGAATGCGCGCAACGGCGTGGAGGCAGTTGGCCTTGAGCGCCATCTTGGTGCTGGCGCCGAGTTGCAGCACGAGCTTGTAGAGATGCTTGTGCTGGAGGAAGAGGTTCAGCTCTGTGTCGGAGTTTTGAAAGTGGTTAGTCGCAATGATCCAATGCATCGGCAAGAGAGACCGCGCCGCTTACCTTTCTCGGATGACGACGCGAAGGCGGCGATGGCGTCCATGGCCGCGATTTGCTGGAGCTCGTCCGTGCTCTGAATCTTCTGCTCGATCGTCGAGAGGAACGCCTTGGACAGCATCGGGTCGCTCCAGTTCCACGACTCGACGTTCAGCTTCGCGGCCGTCGCAGAGATCTCACCGATGAGGCGAAGAGCACTATCCCCCGTGAACGGGTCTGTCAAGCGCAACAGTAATGAATACGTTAGCACAGCCGTACAAGCTCGGAATACCAACGAGACCTCGAGCAACTTGACACCTTCGTTCATGCTCAATAGCGTGTGGAGAGTTCCTGGGATCGGCACACACAAGATCTTGATTAGCGACTCTAGAGGCATCGATCTCTGTATGATCGTCTTACCAGACTCGAAGATGTGCACAATACCGACGGCCGACTGACAGAGCTTCGGAACGAGGTCGAGGACGTTCATCACGAAGAGTGTGTCGCTTGACTTGAGACAGTTGAGCACCTACGAGGAGCTCGACAAGCACAGTCAGTCCGTTTTGCCAGCAACGCTGCATCGAAATGTGTTCGCAACACCCACAAGATCGACCGCGCCCGAAGAGATTCCGAACGTCATATGGGCATCCTTCTGCTCACAGATCTTGGCGATCGCCTCCAAGTACCGCATGAACTCCACAGACGACTCCGCTACTTTTCTAAAGGAGGTAACAACGCGACAGTGAGCCCAAGAGGCAAAGAGATGAGCTCGATATTGACTGGTGACATACTCATCCTGGGCAGTTAGGCGGAGCGCGTCCAACGTTGGCTTGTGCAGGTCACCACCGTCTACACGAGCAAGCTGCGCAACAAGAATAACTCGGTCCCATTAGCCCCCATCCACTCGTAGACATTGCAAGAGTGCACACAAACCAGTTCCAAGACAGCCGCCGCTTTCGATGCGATCTCCACGTCTTCCTCGGACATCGTGTGGCACAGCTCTTGGAGAAGCGTCGCGTTGGCCTAGTTCTCAACCCGCAGAAGTCACATGAGTTTTCGCTGATGTGATGTACGTGACCAAAAACAAACAAAGGACCCACCAGCGCACGACCTTGCTCCACATTGGGGTGGTCCTTCAAGTGGCCGATCAGCTGCTTCACCGACAGCAAACGCGCAGCTCGCTCGTGGTGCTTGAGCCCAGCGAGAATGAACGGCAGCATCTGAGTGGCACATCAACGCACACAGAACAGATCGCTCAGTGAACAACCACGAAGACACCATTCCAATCAAGAGTTGTGCGCACCTCCGGCTGGTAGAACATGCCTTCATTCGCATCGCTGCCTAGCACGCGATCAATACACGCACACGTGACTTTCACCTGTCATGAGTCCATTTGTTAAACTGACGGGTTCCGTCTCCTTCCTCGGCAATTGCGTTACGCTCTGCCGAACCTTCTTCGCGTCGCCGGCGTCGCTCGCGCTCTGGAGCACGAAGAACAGCGCCTCGAGCGGCACGCGCTGCAGAAACTGCTGCACCAGCAGCCTCTCGTGCGCGGTCGCGTGCGGCGCCGCCGTGGTCGCGAGCCCCTGCTCCTGGAAGCGCTCGATCTCGCCCCAAATCGCGGCCGGATCCATGGTCGAATTTTCGCTTTTTGGGGCATTTTTTCACGCAAGGATCGACAGTTGATCATCACTCTCTTGTGGTGTTCTGTTAGGAACCAGTTGTATGGAGATCCCAGAGGACCATCACTCTTGTTTTGATGTCAGTTCTTATCATCATTAGGAGCTCTTGGCGGGGAAAATGCGGGTCAGCTAATCCGAGTTGACGGCGACGTACACGGCGTCGCCGACGAGCGGCTCCTCGGGCGCGCGCGAGCCGCCGTGGATGCTCTTCTCGTGGTGGTGGTGGCCGCCCAGCAGCTCCATCTCCAGCGGCGCCGTGCTCTTGGCGCTCTCCTCGGGCACGTGGAACCACTCGTCGTCCTCGTACATCAGCTCCTGCTGGCGGAAGAGCTGTGGCGCGCGCAGCAGCTGGCCCACGACCACGCCGGCGCCAATGGCGATGCCCACGGACACGAACGTCGCGGCGATCTGGATGCCGCCCTGCTTGGCGGCGCTGCGGTGCTCGCGCGCGCGGAAGATGCTCGTGAGCGACGCGCCGTAGTAGTCGTCCGCGACCGCCATGGTCGCGAAGCCGCACGCGAGCCCGCCGATCACGCCGGGCATGCCGTGGAGATTCAGGATGCCGGCCGAGTCCGAGAGCCCGATGCGACGCTCCAGCGCCGGCAGCACGAAGCAGTAGCCGGCGACGGAGACCACGCCGGCGACCACGCCGATCGCCACGGCGCTCGCCGGGTTGATCGCGAGCTCGCAGGTGGCGCCCATGGCGACGCCACCGGCGAGCGTGGCGTTCTGGATGTGGACCATGTCGAACTTCTTGTTGTGCGCGAGCACGGCGCTGAACGCGAATGTGGCGGCGCAGGACGCGGCGATCGAGAGCAGCGTGTTGACGACCGCGCGCTCCTGGCGGAAGCCCTCGGGCGGCACGAGCGCGGCGTTGAACGACGGCCAGTACATCCACAGGAAGAGCGTGCCGACCATCGCGAAGACGTCGGACGTGTACCGCGACTTGTTGTGGGTCTGCTTGTCCGCGGGCGGCGCGCCGAGCTGCAGCGTGAGCGCGAGCCCGAAGAACGCGCCGAACGTGTGGATGACCATCGAGCCGCCGGCGTCGATCACCTCGAGCACCTCGGTGAGGATATATTCGTTGACCGCGAACGCGATGACCTCGAAGAAGCTCATCCAGAGCAGCTGCGTCGGCGTCACTTTGCCCAGCACGGCGCCGAACGAGATGAGCACGGCGCCCGCGGCAAAGTCGGCGTTGATCAGCGCCGGCGCGTCGATCACGAGCCGCGGGTACCCGTCGTTATCGCCGATCTGGTGCGCCATCTTGACGCAGATGATGCCCCATTGCACGGAAAGCGCGGCGACCACAAAGTTGAGCGACACGGCGCTCAGCGAGTACCGACGCAAGTACGTCATGAGGAAGCCGAAGCCCACGAAGATCATCACGTGGACATCCATGTACATGGCGTACACGCTCTGGAGCCGCGCCGGGTTGAGGTCCGGCGACACGTTCTTCGCGTGGCTCGTGTCGAAGTGGACGCCAAAGAAGATGAGGCACACGGCCTGGAACGCGCTGGCTGTGAGCAAGAAGCCCTGGTCTTTCGTCAGCGACGCCATGGCCTATCGGGCGTGGAGAGGTCGCTCTTGGAGTCTGCTGCTGTTTCGAGAGTGAGAAGGAGGAGTTTGTTGTGCTTGTCCACTCAGTGCCTTCCGCTCGCGAGCGCTCGCCCCCGCCCAACCCAGCGCCCCTTGACGGCCCACGCGCCGCGCGGGTTGAAGAACGGCGCGGCAGCTCACAGTCAACGGAAACGGATCCGCGCGGTAGCTTGTGATTGGCCGCTGGTGGCAGTTGCAGCGCCGCCGATCGGGACTTCAAGGTCGCCAACAGGTTCAAGTCGTCCTGAGGGATCGAGGACGAGTCTCTCCAGCCCCCAATAGATTCCCTGCGACAGACGGTTACGGATCGCGGCGGCGCTTGCGTGACGCGGTCGGTTTTGTGGCGTTCGTCTACAAATCACGTGCCCGGGTCGATATGCGTCATCAAGAAACGAAACACCGGTGTACTACTTTATCATCTCAGTGCGCGTCGACGCGGCTCCGGGGCGAGGTGAGCGGCTCGGTGACGTCGCTGCCGGGCGAGTCGAGATCCGGCCGCACGTGGAAGCGCTTGACTTTGACGTACCGCACAGAGAAGAGCGCGGCGGCGCCGGCGAGGCTCGCGACGCAAAAGCCCACGAAGATCCACACGGCGATGGTCGCGCCGAGACTCTGCGGGTACTGCTGCGTGGCGGTCATGAGCTCGGCAAAGAGCGGCTGCGACTGCAGCGAGCCCGTCTCGAGGTAGCCCTGCAGCTTGTCGACGATCGGGTTGGACACCACGCCGGCCGCCTTGGCAAAGTCCATGGTCACTTTGACGCAAACGGAGGATGTTGCTGCTGATCCGGAAGTGCCCACGGCGTCCGTGCAGGGCGCGCTCGTGGCGTTGACGATGTACATGACCTCGGCCATGGCGCCGAGCGAGAGCGGGGCGAAGCGCTTGCCGCTGGACGTCGTCAGCTCGTGCGTCGTGAGCATGCGGTACAGCGTGGTCGCGAGCCGCGCCGGTGAGAACGTGGCCCCGCAGATCGCCTGCGGGTCGGTCGCGCGGCACCGCAGCAGGAACTCGACGCGGCTGAACGCGCAGTCGCGCTCGCTCGCGCAGTCGGCGCGGCAGTCGCGCATGCCGTAGGTCGGAGGGCAGCGGCAGACGCTGGCCGAGCTGTTGCCGAAGGCGCCGCCGTACGTGACGTTGACGCACACGCCGCTGTTGAGGCACGCGTACTCGAGCGGACAGCCCGTGTCGTCGTCCAGCACGACCGCCACGACGCCCTGCGCGCGCACGTACGCCGTGGTCTTGTCGGGCTCGTTGCCGCCGACCGAGAGTGCGTTGTACGCCGCGTCGGCCGCGCTGGTGACTTTGTGTTTGAGAACGGGCTGGGACTTCTTCGCGATGAGCCGGTCGTAGCCCGCCGTGAGCGGCGCGCCGGCGTCGTACATGGTGTTGGGCACCGGCGTGATGTACACAAACTGCGGCGTCTTCCAGTCGGTCCGCGTGAACTTGAGTCGCAGCGGACTCACCGTGAGCAGCGAGTCGTCCAGCTCGTACGAGATGGTGACCACGACGTCGCCCGTCGGCGCCGAGTCCAGCGCGACCGAGTAGTTGCCCGGCGTGGTCGCGCTCTCCGAGACGACCACGGAGCTGGCGGAGAGCGTCACGCCGGGCAGGTCGTCGTCCACGACCGCGACTTCGACGGTTCCGCGCCGGCTGATCCACGTCGGCGTCCAGTGCCGCGGCCACGACGGCTGCCGCTCGGTCGCAACGAAGAACGGCGCGTTCGTGTATGTGAAATCGGACGAGAGCACCGCGACGTCGCGGCTGATCTCGCTGTTCTCGAACGTTTGCTGCGAGATCACGGCGGTTGTCGCGTCTGTGGAGATCGCTGCGTGGCTCACGGAGAAGCTGCGGTTCCCGTTGAACGTGTTGTCGTCAACCGCGAGGAACGTTAGTTCCTGCGGCACGCTCCAGTTGCTATCAAAGCGGAGGAAGTTAGGCCAAGCGACTAGACAAAGCAAGCGGTGGCGACCTACCTCGGCGTGAAAACCAGCACTGTCGGCGCGCTGAACGTGACGACTTCGCCCGATTCGTACTTACCGCCCATCAAGTTGTTGTTGAGCGGCACTGCGGCCGTTTTTGTTTTTGTGGACGCGTCGAAGACCGTGAGCGGCGTGTTGTCCGGGTCGGGGACGATGGAAATCGTTACGTTTTCCACGGGTTCGCTCGATAGGCGCACCTGAAGCGTGGCCGTCTTCCCAACCTGGTGCATGCGGCTTCGTCCGCTTTCGTTGGGCTTGACCGCGTTGACGTCGGTGAAGTCGCCGCGCACTGCAAGCGGAAACGGCACCGACACGCGCCCGCGCAGCGCGACCGATGGCGCCGTAAAGCAGTTTGTGGCGTCGTCGTAGGACTTTTCGAACGACACCAGCAGCAATTTGACGGCGGTGAGCGCGAGGTCCGGTGTGCGAATCGTCTGCTGGCCGCTGGAGGTCATCGCAACGTCGATGGAGCGGATCTTGGTCCACGAGTTGGAGATGTTCAGGAGCGCCGAAGGCGACGAAGACGCCGTCGTGTTGATGTCCAGTGACGCGCTCCACCAGAGACTGACGCGACGGATGTACTTGGCGCCTTGCATGGGAGGAAACGTGAGCGTGATCTCGGTGATGTCGACATCTCTCTCCGCATAGCCGGCCATGATCCACGCCGAGCCGTCTGCCAACGCATCCGCCGACGGCGTCTTGATGCACGTCTCCCACGACACCGAGCCTGCCGTGGCGCCGAACGCACTTGCGCAGGTCGTCGGGTCTATCCCGTTGATGACGTTTGTGGCGTTGCTGCTGCAGCGCACGGAGGTTGGGAGCACGTGCTGCTCGCGACGCACGCGCGGCGCGTTTGGATACACGGCGCTGCCTTCTTCCACGGTCAGCTCGGACGCCGAGAAGAGCACGACGGTCTCGTCGTCGTCCAGGACCCGGAGCGTCTTGACGCCGGACTCGTTGAACAGCGCAGGTTGGCACGGCTCGGCCACGCTGCTCCCCGCGCAAACGCTGGTGCCACGGAATGACTCGTCCGTGCTTTCAAGCGTGTGCGTGAGCAAGATATCACGGTCGCCTGTCGCCACGGCGTCGTCGACGACCGCGACGCGCACGGTCTGAGGCCGCCACCAGTTGCCAGAGGTGAACACCAACTCGCGCCGACAGATCGCCGTCTTCGAATCGCAGTCGTCGCGGGCGGGTCCTTCCGGCTGGTCCAGTTGGAACCGGATTTGGTTCTTGTCCTTGCTGACCACAGACGGCGAGGGCATGTACCCGCCGAGCGACATCCTGGCGCTGGCCAGCGCCGGCTGGAAGACCTGGACTTCGTTCAGCGGGAGGTTGTTCTCGCCCTCTACTTGCAGCAAAAGATACCGCGCCTCGACCGTCGCAGCGTAGTCTGCCTGGAAGTGATCGTCCCCGAAGGCGGCGGTGCCCTGGGCCCCGAACACGCGCCACCGCAGTACGATGCTGTCGCTCTCACCGGCCGTGAAGGACCTCCCGGCCACGTCGAATTTCTTCACCAACTTGGTATTGGCTTTGGCGGTGGCGAAGCCCGCGGCGCCATTGTTGCCATCGGAGAGCGGCGAATTCGAGAGCAGGAGCCACACGGTCACGGGAAGCTGCGCCGTCGAGAGCGACGCCGCCGACACTTTGCTCTTGACCGTCACGATGATTTCATCGATGAGCCGACGCGACCCGAGATCGACCTGCCACCAAGGGTACTTGTACGGAGTGGAGGACATGGCGAAGGTCGACGCGACGCCGAGGTTCGAGTCTGCCTTGCCGTCAATGGCTGCCTGCGCGTTCCCCGAATAGCTCTGTGACGCGCTCCCTAGGACCGCCAGGTTGGTGCGGCCGGATCCCAAGACCACCAGTTGCGGGCGTAACGACGCGTCGGCGCTGTCCTTGGACGCGAACGCGACCTCCGTGGCGCCGTCGTAGGCGAAGAACGACGGCGCCAGCGTGTACACCAGCAGCGTGAGCGCCTTCTCGAATGGTTCCCCTTGTTGTTCGAGCTGCTGCTGCTTGGCGAGAAACGAGTTGAGGGCGACGGTGACGTCGATCTCGACCCAACCTGGCGCGGGCGTAAACATGTTGGCGGTCGAGTCGAACGAGCCCGTGGGCTGGATCGTCGTTTCGCCCGCGGTGGCTTTGCGAATGTCGGCGAAGCTGGTAGACGAGGGAAACAGTGTGGACAAAGCGAGCGTCTCGGTCGCTGTGGAGTTGCGCAATACGCACGCCACTGGGGCGACGCCGTCGCGCACGCAGTCGGCTCGAAGCGCGCCTTCGTCCCAGGTCTCCGCGAGTGGCCCCTGTGCGACCGCGACGCCGAGCGTGACTCCGCCCAGCCCGCCGTTCTCGCCGCCACTCTGTCGGTACAACCTGAGCGTGGCCCCGCCGACCTGGTGGCTCCCTGTCTCCGAGACAATCCTGGGGTTGTCCTCGAATCTCAAGACGCCGACCCGCACCATCTGAACGGCCACAGTACTGGCCGACGCGTTGGCGGCGGACAAGAATGTGGAGGCAGAACCAACGGCCACCGCAGAGACAGTGGCGTCGCTGCTGAGCGTGAGCGTCGTGTCGGCGGTCGCAGAAAGAACGATCTCGAGCGGCTTGTACTGCTGGCTTCCTTCAGGTTCCCAATGGATCGGCTCGCTTCCGAGGCGCACTTCGTAGGATGCAAAGCCCGGGCCGCTCACATCATTTTCCCGCGTTTCCAAGACCGAGGCGTCCAGCATCACGACCGCGGGCGGATACCGAGCCACGAACATCGTCGTCCGCGGTGTATCCGATAGATCGTAGAACGGATCGCCCGCGCTGGAGGAAAGGACGCGGACGTGAGAAAAGAAAACACCGTCATCAATACCAGCTTTGGACGACGCGACGGCCTCGACCTCTACGACCTGAGCGGTCTCCCAGCTCGCCGTTGTGAAGGTCAACGTGGACGGCGATACTCGGATCCCTTCGTTCGCGGCCGGAACAAACGTAACCAGCACGTTTCCAGCCGGCTCGCTGGCTAATGACACACTGACGCTGGCTTTGTGGCCGCCCATGCGCACAGCCACGTGGTTCTGCGGCGAGATCGCCGACGCAGACTTGTGGCGGACGGCTTCTGGTGTCAGCTTCACCCCAACAGGGTCGTTGTCAAGCGCGGACGCAACCAGTTCAGCTTTGGCTCGCGGACTGGTCATCACCCCGAAGCTCTCGGTCCATGGGAACGCATGCAGCGCGTTGCCCGTGTCGTAGATCCCCGGCTTTTGCGTGTAGATCTTCGTTCCGAGGGTAAACCCGGTTGTGCGGGTGAGGGAATCTCGGATCGCGCCGTTATACAGCGCGTCCGTGCTCGTGGCAGTGATCGTGATCGTGCTCTTCGGCAGACCCTGCGTTCGCTTGTTGCCAACGGCAGCCACCACGACGCTTTGTCGCGTGGCCCAGTTGCTCGGCGTGAACGTCAGCGTCGACACCGAAAGCGTCAAAACCGTCGCATCACAGCCAAGCGCCACCGTCACGTCGGCTTGCGGCGCCGAGTTGAGCCACAGGTCGATGGTGTCGGTCTGGCCAATCTCGGAGACCGAAAGGCTCGCCTTGGAGACCAGCACGGCCGGGTCACTGTCGTCTCGGATCGTGACGACAGTCCCCACAAAGTCAAGCAGCTCGCTTTTGCGCCGGTCGATGTCGAGATACGCCGCGCGGTAGCCGAACCACTCGCCCGGGTGCTCGTAGTCGATGCCGATGTGGGCGCCGCCGCCGGCGTTGCGGAGCATCACCTTGAAGACCTGGTCCGGCGCCTCGTACAGCGTGTCGTCCAGGATCGGAATGGTAACCGTCTTGTTCTTCTCGCCGGCCGCGAACGTGATGGTCGTGGTCGCCAGCGGCGTGTAGGCGACGCCCGCCGTGGCCGTGCACGGACTGGTGTGGGTGCATTTCCGGGCCTCGACGACGCCGTTGTCGTAGTCGTCGTCGTATTTGTTCTTCCCCGGCACGATCGTGCCGCTGAACGTGGCGACATCGACAGTCACACTGCCGCTCGTGTAGGTGTTGATGCCCGTGGAGTCGGTTAATCCCGTGCGCACGATCTCCACAGTGACGCTGCTGGCGTTCTCCGCCACTTCGTAGTGACCCTGTTTGAACGAGAGCGTGCCGGCGTCGCGGTCGTCGACGATGTACACCCAGATCTCGGACTGCGTGCCGATGCTCGCGCCGCCCTCGACCACGCCCATCCGGATCAGAAACGCGCGCGTCACGGGCTCGTACTGGTTGTTGTTGAAGATTTTCACGGAGAAGGTCTTGCGCGTCTCGCCGTTGCCCCATGTGAGCTTGTCGGAGGTGGCGAGGTAGTCGAACGCCAAGCTGCCGCCCTCGGTCGCGTTGCTCCCGCCGCTCGAGCCGACAGTCGTGACCGTGAGCGTCACGGGCGTGTACGACGACGAGGACCCAAGCGACCGCACGATCGAGACCACGGCGCTGCCGTTGTCCTCACGGCAGAACACAAACGGCGCCGCAAAATCGAACTTCCCGGCGTCGCCGTCGTCCGCGATAAACACTACGGCAGTGCGGGTTGAACCAAACTTGGCGACGCTGGCCGTGTCGTCGTTTGCTTTCGTGGGTAGCAACGCGGACAGCTCCAAGTAGAAGAACTCCTGCGCCTCGTACACGGCGTCGTTGATGATCCGGATGGGGATGGTCGCTTCGCGCTGGTTCTCCTCGAACGTCAACTCGTAGATCGCGTCCATGAGCTGGAAGCTCTTGGTGTTGATCGCCGTGGCCATGCCGGGGTTGGACAGGCGGTATTTCACTGTGATGGTCCCACTCGCGCCGCCGGTGCGCACCACTTTCACGCCCACGAGCTCCGCGTCCTCCGCGAACGTGAAGGTGCTGGCGCTGAAAGAGAAGATACCGGCTACGAGAGCGACAGACCAGCCATCAGAAAGCGAGCCAGGGCGAGTCCTATGTAGGTACATCGAAACGTACCGTCTCCACCGTCGACGATCTTGATGTAGGCGACGCGCGCATCGCTGGTGATACTGACGCCACCGCTCTGCGACGTCACCACGGCCTCAAAGACCTCGTCGTCCTCGTACACGCCGTCGGAGACGATCGTCACGGGCACATTTTTGGTCGTTTCCGACGGCTGGAAGACGACCGCAACGTTGGCCAGCGCCGTGTAGTCGTCTCCGGCGGTGGCGCTTCGCGCGAGAGGGTCGCTCGCCGGCCGCGTCGACACGTAGACCGTGTCGGTCGCCGACAGGTCGCCGGACCGCACGAGCGTGAGCTGGAGCGTCACGGAGCCCGGGGAGGCGCACGCGGCGTTGCACTCGGTGACGGCGAACGGCGCCGACGCGCTCGTGAACGCCGCGTCAAACCCCACAGAGGAGGTGGCCGCCGACACGCCGGATAAGAACACACTGAAGAAGAGGAGCACAAGCGACGCGACACGTCCGTGGCAGTGGCGTCCCGTTCGACGTGGCAGCAGTGCCATGGGTGCCATGGCGCGCGCGTCGGTGCGGTGCTATGGCAGTAAGGGATAGATGATCCATAGTGCGCCGGGTGAAACAAGAAGCGAGGCCGGTTGGCCGGGGCGTTCGTTTTTGGGCGGTTTGGCCCGCCGAAACTGCTTCGTCCCGTAAAAACCGCATGCGGCCATCACTCTGAAGAACTTCAACTGACTGTTTCGTAGTAAATAGATATATTTAGGCTACATTCGAAGAAATAGAGTAAGAGAATACTATTTGAGTAGTTCCTGTAACTGTAATAACCGATACCTACTATTTCGCAGAGGTTACGACCATCACTCTGCCTCGGATTTTCTTGTCTCGGACAGAAAGCCTCCATTCGACAACTTCATTGACCCGAGCGATCACCACACCGGCGCGCTAAATGACCCGCCGCAACCGCACCACGGCGCCGCCGCGCGGGCCTCCGCTCGTGACCCGCGCCAGCACCCGCGCTGCTTCCGTGGCTGCCGCGCCCACCGCGGCTCCGACAGAGTAATGCCTTCCCTCCTGTGTGAGGGGGCGCGCACGGGCCTCGCACCACGTGTCGCTCTTATCTCGCTCACTTGCTCACCACAACTCGGACCCACCGTGAAGACACAGGGACGCCTCGTTGAGCACATGCGCCGGTCACAATACGGAGGTAGGCACAGCCATCTTGGAGCCCATGGGCCACATCCGCACCGCAGCCCCCGCCGCGTTCAGTCCACGCCAAGAGAGGCCGACAATGATCCCCAGCGTCATCGCGCGGCGCAACCCGATGCCGTCGGACACTCCGGCGCTCTTGGATCCTCTGCCGCCGCTCAGCAAGATGCTGCATCAGACTCGCCTGTTCGCGGATGGCGCCGCCGGCGGACTGGGGCAGTGGGAGGTGGCAGCAGTGCCCGCGACGAGTCATCGTGCACGGTGTATCCTCGAGCCCTTCAACAAGTACGTACACACACAACTTGGAAGCGCGCGAGCGAATGCTAACATATGCGTAATACTATGGATGCGCTAGGTTGAGCGAGAAGGACTGGGATCAACTACTCGGCACCACTGCACCGGCTGGGGATTACGTCAGCCCGGACATTCTGCCATACATCAACGGCGACGACGCGATCCAAGGCAGCACAGAGCTCGAGATGAGTGGCCACGAGTTCATCTCAAGCCCACCAATCCCAGTGACTGGACCCGTGCCACGTGTGTTCGGAGAAATGCTGCTACCAACGCGCCCTCTTGACTCGAATCCTTTCCGCCGAGGTATGTACCGCTAGTTCCAATACACAACGCCAGAATGCGGCACTCACTCTTGATTCGTAGGTTCCGATACGGTCTTCTCGATGCGACATGCTTTGCACGAGAACACGGGCGCACCCCCGACGCTCCCGTCTTTCGAATCCATTCGAGAACTGATCGCTCCATCCATAACACATCGCCAGCTCAAGACCAGACCAAATCCGCCGGAAAAGTCAGCGCGGGCTCGCCTGTTTGGAAGCCCGACCGATCACGACAAAGAGAACCAGCCCGCAAACGCAGCCCCACGAGAGCCCTCGCCGAGCCACACGCGCCAAGCTGACGCCGCGCCGGTCAAACTCGCTGGCCATGCAGCCAAGAAGCCGCTCGGCACCAGCCGCCGCTCGCTCGACAGCGCGATGACGCCACCACCCACGTCTCAATTGCTGCAACGCACTTCAAATACGTTTCGCCGATCCAAGGACTGCTCCGTGCGCGGGTGCGGCAAAGGTGCTCGCTCGAAAGGACTGTGCAAGCGCCACGGTGGCGGCAAGCGCTGCTCGTACGACCAGTGCACTCGCAGCGACCAAGGCGGCGGGCTCTGCATCGCCCACGGAGGCGGCAAGCGCTGCACCATCATGGCGTGCGGTAACGCGGCTCAGTCGGGTGGCCTCTGCAAGAGCCATGGCGGTGCGTTGTTGGTGGTGTTGACGTGGGCGGTCAGTTCCCTGACTAAAGTATCGTTCTTTTCAACATATTGAGTTCCAGGCGGGAAACGCTGCACGGTCTCCGGTTGCTTCCGAAGCAGCCAGGGCCGGGGTCTCTGCCGCACCCACGGCGGCGGCCAGCTCTGCAAGGTGTCCGGGTGCTCCAATCGCCGTCACACGGGCGACTTCTGCCACACCCACAACGTGGCCCGGAAGAACGCCAAGTGAGATAGATGGCCATGTTGCCTTTCGCCCATTTCCGTATCGGATTTCGCAGAATCTATTTGATCGTACCACACAGAATACAACTTCGTGTACCATGAAATCGGTACGACTCCCCCTCCAAAACCAGATTCCCCGCGCTTCCCAACTTTTGGCGCGTTTTGACAGCACCACCAACGCTTTCCCATCGCCAAACGTGCCAACTCGGCCAACACGCACCAACTCACAACGCTTCCATGCGCCGACCAACACACCAACGCTTTTCCCCACATACACAGCGTACGCGCCAATGGAGGACCAGGTGTTCCAGGCCAAGGTATGTACCATGGCGCGCGCGCGACGGTCGTGTGGCAGATGAGCGACAGTCCATCGAGCGCCGAGGAAACGTAAAAAGGAGAGAGGCGGGTCGTTTTGGGCGGCGCGCGAGTGTGACGCGCCGAAACTGCTTTCCCCACAAAATCCGCGTCAGATCACCACTCTGGGAAACTTCAACTCGCTTATTACATTAATGAATATTTCAAGTCTATATACGTAGTAAACATGTTGAATACGGTCTCTTTCATTGATTCATAGAACTGCGAAGCTCGATACCTACAAGTTCACGCACGTTGTGACCAACACTATGCATCGCATTTTCTCCGCAGATCAGAAAGCCGCCACACCCCTACCTACTTCATGGCTCGAGACTCCCCGCAAGCGGCCAGCCCATGACGCGTCGCCACCGCAACGACACCAAGGCACCTTCGCGCGCGCCGGCGGCCGCTTCTCCCGCGGTTGCCGCCTTCCTCGCCGTCCCCTCCGCTCCGACAGTGTAATGCGCTCCCCCTCGCGCAGGGGGCGGCCGCCGCCCTCGCGCTGTTTTCCGCTCGTATCTGCCCCCACTTTCTCACCTTGGCTTGGAACCGCCTCGAAGACACAGGGATAGCTCTTTGAACGGAGGTGCCGACAATGGTGCGATGGCTGGCGCAGTCGTTTTGGAGCCCTCCGGCCGCGGCACGGATGTGGCCCCCACTGCGTTCAGCCCACACCACCAGAGAACAGCGGCAATGGCCTCCAGCGTCATCGCGCCGCGCTACCCGATGTCATCGAAGAGTACGGCCGTTCCGGACACTCTACCTTCGCTCAGTGCGATGCTGCTTCAGGCTCGCCTCGCGGACAACACCACCCATGGGCTGGGGCAGCTTGAGGTACCGTCAGTCGCCCCAACGAGCCATCGTGCACGGTGCATCCTCGAGCCCTTCAGCAAGTACGTTCACGCGCGATTCGGAAGCGCGTGAGAGATTTTTAACCTCGACTGTCATGTCTGTGCCAGGCTGGGCGAGAAGGACTGGGACGAACTCCTCGGCGTCACTGCATCAGCTGGGGATTATGTCACTCCAGACATTTTGCCCTGCACGAACGGCAAAGACGAGATCCAAAGCGACACAGAGCTCGATGTGAATCGCGACGAGTTCACCTCAAGCCCACCAATCCCAGTCGCCGGTTGGGTGCCGCGCTTCGGAGATATGCTGCTACCAACGCGCCTTCTCGCCTCAAATCCTTTTCGCCTGGGTGCGTATTACTTGTTCCACGACGAAAATCACCAGTGCGTGGCACTCACACTCGTGATACATAGGCTCCGATACGGTCTTCTCGACGCGATACGCGCTGCGTGAGAGCGCGAGTGCAGTTCCGACGCTCCCGCCTTTTGAATCTATTCGAGACCATATCCGACCCCCAACCATCCCGCTTCCCCAGCTTCCGACTACATGGAAGCCATCGGGAAAGTCAGCGCGCACTCGACTGTTTGGGAGCCCCGACGAGAGCAATAAAGAGAACCAACCCCCAAGTATCGCTCCACGAGAGCCCCCGCCGAGCCACACGCGCCAATCCGACGCCGTGCCGGCCAAGCTCACCGGTCGCGAAGCCAAGAAGCCGCTCGGCACCAGCCGCCGCTCGCTCGACAGCGCGATGACGCCAGCGCCCGCTCTTCAATAATGCTACGCGCTTCAAAGACAGCGCGGCGATTCAGGGACTGCTCCATGCCCGGGTGCGGCAAAGGTGCTCGCTCGAAAGGACTGTGCAAGCGCCACGGCGGCGGCAAGCGCTGCACGTACGATGACTGCACACGCAGTGACCAAGGCGGCGGGCTCTGCATCGCCCACGGAGGCGGCAAGCGTTGCTCCATCATGGGGTGCGGTAACTCGGCTCAGTCGCGCGGCCTCTGCAAGAGCCACGGCGGTGCGTTGTTGGTGGTGTTGCCATGGCAGTGTCCTTCCCCTGACTAACCGGCGGCGTGTTTTGTTTGCTTCGTTTTGAACCCAGGCGGAAAACGATGCGGCGTCTCCGGCTGCTACCGATGCAGCCAGGGCCGGGGCTTTTGTCGTGACCATGGCGGCGGCAAGATCTGCAAGGCGCGAATGTGCTTCCTCTTCCGCCACACGGGCGACTTCTGCCACGCCCACGCTGTGATCGCCGCCGCTGCTGGAGCGCGGAAGGACACCAAGTGAGAGCGAGCTCGGAGCTCAGCTCCTGCCAGTCCGTATTAGATTCCATAGAACCCGTTTATCGTACAACATAGAATACAGATGAGTGTACCCTGAATACGGTACAATCGGCCAGCCCTGGTTCTGCCCGCCAAAACCAGACTCCCCCGCGCTTCCCAACTTTTGGCGCGTTTTGACGGCACCAACGTTTTCCTCGTTTCCCCAACGCCAACGCGCCAACTCGGCCAACTCTCAAAGCGGCGAGGCGGCCAACACGCCAACGCTTTCCCCATTTACTCAGCGTACACGCGCCATGGAGGACCAGGTGCTCCAGGCCAAGGTATGTGTATCTCCATCTCCATCTCCTCCTCCTCCTCGTCCTCCGCTCATCCGCTGACGCTCCCCTCCTCCCCCTCCTCCTCTCCAGTGCCTCCGCAACGTGGTCGTGGAGGAGCGCGGCGCCGACGGCGCGGTGCTCGCGCGCACCGAGCTCTCGCCGCAGCTCGCGCTCAAGAAGGAGATGGGCAACGCGCGCCTCGTGAGCGACGACGCCATGCTCTGGGTCGCGCACGGCGCGCTCGAGACGCAGCGCGAGAGCGACGACGCCGACGCGCAGCGCGTGACGCTCACGAGCGGCAAGCGCAGCTTCTCGTTCTTCCTCGCGTGCGACGCGCCCGCCGACGCGTTCCTCGCCGAGCTGCGTGCGCAGGTCGCGGGCGAGCGCGGCCGCGAGCACGCGCGCAAGCGCCGCAAGATCCGCCGGCAGCTCGCCGACAGCCAGCGCGCGGGCTTCGTGCCGGTCGTCCACTCGCTCGCGAGCCCCGCCAAGCCGCCCACGCAGGCGTCGCCGTCCACGCCCTGCCGGCGCCGCCTCAGCGACGTGAGCAACTCGCCGAGGCGGCTCGCGCCGCCGCTGCCGTTCACTATGGCCAACTCATCGGCGGCCTCGACCGTGTCCGAGGCGCACGGCGTGTTCCCGTCGCCGTCCAAGTCGCCGTTCCGCTCGCCGTTCCGCAAGCCCGGGGCGTCGCCCGCGTCCTCGACGTCGTCCACGCCGGCGCCGCGGCGCGCGAGCCCCATCGTCTCGCTGTCGTCGCTGCCGCCCAAGAGCCCGGCCGTGCACGCCACGCCGCCCAGCGGCACGTCCTCGGCGGCGTCCTCGGCCTCGCCGCAGCCCCCGCGCGAATGGCTCAGCCCCGCGCGCGGCAGAGGCAGTGGCGCTGGCCCCGGCCGCGTGCGCGTGCAGCTCACGCCGCCGTCGATCCGCCGCGACCCGTCGCTCACGCCTGCGAGCAGCAGCGCGCGCTCGAGCGCGAGCGAGAAGGAGAACACGCCCGTGCGCGCCGCGTCCGGCGGCATCGTCAACAAGCGCGTGCGCTCGCTGCAGCGCATGCTGGACGACGTGCCCCGCGAGGAGCCCGAGCACACGGCCGGCGCGCGCCCGCCGCCCGTGCGGTCGCCCTACTTGTTCTCGCCGACCAACGCGCGCGAAATGAGCCCCGTGCGGCGCCCGTCGCCGGCCAAGAAGCTCCGGAACTCACCGTCCCGGGTACTCGGCGAGCTCCACCAGAACTCGACCCCGCCGCTGCGGCCGCTCTCGGCGACCCGCACGCCCGGAAGCAACCCGCAGTCGGGCGCCACGTCTCTACTCGCGGGCGCCGCGGGGCTCCGCAAGGTCACCCACGGGTTGCTGAACCTGGGCAACTTTTGCTACATGAACGCGATCGTGCAGTCGCTCGCGGCGCTTCCTGGCTTCGCGGATCGCCTGCAGAGCGACGACTGGATCGTGCCGATCATCAAGAAACTTCTCGCGGCCAAGGGAACGGAGCGTAGCGCACAGGAGATTACTGAGCTGCTGGCGAAGTGGAAGCAGGCGGACGCAGGGGACCGACTTGCGGTCCAGGACAAGCTCGCGCTGCTGCTACAACAAGTGATCGACGGGAGCGACTCGTCCATCAACCCGGAACCGCTCAAGGCTGTCATGGGGCGACGGAATCCTCGGTTTGCATCGTGAGTACTGAACCCTGAGACCACTCGATGGATCGGATCCACCGAGAACTGACGATGAATGGCGCTGTTGTAGGCATTTCCAGCAAGACGCGCACGAGTTTCTCTTGCAGCTCGTCACGGAATACGAGAAGGAGCTCGTCCAGGCCGTCGACGGCGTGCTCAAGTCCCCTGCCCCTGACGTGAGCAATGAGCCAGCGTCCACACAAGAATCGGAGCCAGCGGCCGAGGAGCCTCCCACCGAGCAGCCGCCGGCCCCGAAGAAAACAAGCTTGCTCAACTTTTTCCGCCTGGGCAAGAAGGCGGACGACGCTGACGCGAACCCATCGGCGGCGCCTAGCGAGGAACCGGCGACCGCCGCGGTGGCGGCCCCGTCGAGCGCTTTGGATACGAAGGAGCAAGAAGAGCTTGTGACCGAGCTCTTTCCGGCTGCATGCTTCCGCACGGAGCTGTACCGGACGCTCACGTGCTGCAGCTGCAAGTACAGCCGCCGCCAGGTCGAGAAGTTCTACGACTTCTCGCTGGATCTCCCGTTCGTGCCGCTGCCCAAGTCCCCCGCATTCGAACCTCAACCCGAGCCGTCCAAACCCGACTTGCTGACCAAGCAGTGCCATTGCGGCGTGGACGCAGCTGTGATCGAGTCGGCGGGCGAGCGGTTTTACTCGTGCGCCAAGTCCGCGTGTTCTTTGCGTGACAAAGTCGAGGAGGCAGCGGAGCCAGCGGAACCGGAGCCGTCGCCCATCAAAGCTACTACGGAGGCGATGACCGTGGCGGCCTTGCAGCCCACCGTTAGCGAGCGCTCATCGTTCAACGCGATTCAGCTCTCGGACTTGCTCAAGGACCAGTTCAAGTCGGAGGTGCTGGAGCTCACGTGTGAAAAGTGCAAGGACGGCCGCGAGGCCACGGCCCGGTACGAAGTCAAGTCGCTGCCGCGGGTGCTGGTGCTCCACCTGAAGCGATTCGAGGTGAACCCGGAGACCGGCACGCTGTACAAGCGCTGCGACCTCGTGGAGGCCCCGCGGGAACTCTTCCCGGTGCAGGACATCCACGGCTGCGACGCGCGCGCGCCCGAGCTCGGCGACTTGGCGGACAAGCGGTATACCATCAAGAGCGTCGTCCACCACCTCGGCAAAACCGTCGACGAAGGCCACTACGTCGCCGACGTGTGCGGCCCACGCGGGGTCTGGCGGCGCCGCAACGACACCCACGAGACGCTGATCGGCGAGGACTTTGCGCTGCGCGCGAGCCGCAGCCAGGAGTCATGCTACATGATGTTTTACGTGCTCGCGACACCCGCGGACGAGCTGGAGAAAGACAAGGAAAACCTGACGGCGACAACGCCCACCGCGCCGACGCCGACGCGATCGCCCGTGGTCACAAGCGCCACAACCCCCGACTCACCAGCGTCGCTCGTGGGGCGACGACGCGAGATGACGCCGCCCCGGCGAGACGCCTCCAAGGTCTCCAAGAGCCTCCACGACCTGCTGTAGGTTGTTGGCTGGCTCCGCTGCTGTACACTAGTTTTCCCGTCATCCCGAAGTGCCTTCTCGCTACAAGCTGTGTGTGTATTCATAATAAAAAAGGGTTGCTCTCTCGAAGACGACGACCACGGAGGCGGTGCGAGTGGGACGAGTCCCGCGTTCGCCGTCGGTCGGGTCACGCACACTGCGCGGGGTCTGTACAATCGCCTCTGCGTCGCCCCCCTCCCACGGGCCACTCCCTACACCACTATGTCTCGCTGTCCTCTGTCACTGCCCCACGCACCCGCCCGCCACAACGCTCGGCCGTCGCGGAGACTGGTAATGGCTCGCCCGGCCCAGCCGTCCTGCCCGCTCGCTTCGAGGGGCTGCGGCGCTGGGAGCTGCCTCTGTCCCAGTCTCGCTCACTGGGAGATGTTGTTGGGGTTCGCAAAGGCGTTCGGCGACTCGTGCACCGGGATGAGCCGCATGAGGAAGCCTGGGAACGGAGACCGTTAGGTTAGTGGTGAGCGACGACAACGAGAGGACCATAGAAATAGACAAGACGCACCGACGGGCAGCGAGAGCGCGCCGTAGCCAAAGCAGACGACCCACTGGCTGAACGAGATGCTGCTGGTCTTGGTGAAGTTGCCGCCGAACTCGGCGAGCAGCACCTGCACGACGACGGTCACGACGATCACGCCGAGGAACAGCGTGTTGGTGAGCACGCCCCGGAAGACGTGCCAGTCGTTGTTGGTGCGGCGCGC
Organism: Pythium folliculosum; assembly: GCA_023336295.1. Taxonomy (NCBI): domain Eukaryota; phylum Oomycota; class Peronosporomycetes; order Pythiales; family Pythiaceae; genus Pythium; species Pythium folliculosum. Next base: position 108,871 of record JAADWV010000027.1, read on the forward strand.
GTTGAACTCGTTGAAGAGCTGGCTGAACACGAACGTGTTGAAGATGATGGTGTAGTGGCGGTAGTCGTACTCGGCGCAGTACTGCTTGACGCACGCGAGCGGGTAGTCCGCGAGCGCGAGCGCCGACTGGGCGTAGTCCGCGCACACGAGCCCGAGCGAGCAGCTGGCGCCGTTGCCCGTCACGCACGGCTCGGTCGGGCTCAGCGTCGGGAAGTCGCTCTTGAGGTCGTACTGGTAGGCCACGCAGGCGTTGCCCTCGTGGACGCCGAACTCGAGGTGCCCGTACGCGAGCAGCAAGAACACGAGCGCGAGCTGGAACGCGGCCTGCACGGCGATGTTCTTGAGGATGCAGCGCCCGAGCAGCGGCGCCGTCTTCTTGAACGGCCGCCGGTCCAGCAGCGCCTCCGTGGGCGCCTCGGTGCCCAGCGCGAGCGCGCCCATGGTGTCCATGATCAGGTTGATCCAGAGCATCATGACCGAGTTGAGCGGCGGCTCCTTGCCGCCCACGGCGCTCACAAAGGTCACCACAAGCGCCACGATGTTGACCGTGAGCTGGAACTGCAGGAACTTGCGGATGTTGTCGTAGACGCAGCGGCCCCAGAGCACGGCGCGCTTGATGGACGAGAACCGGTCGTCCATGATGATGATGTCGGACGCCTCCTTGGCCAGGTCCGTGCCGGCGATGCCCATGGCCAGCCCGACGTCGGCCGTGCGCAGCGCCGGCGCGTCGTTCGTGCCGTCGCCCGTGACGCCCACGACCTCGCCGCGCTCGCGCAGCAGGTTCACGAGCCGGAACTTGTCGTCGGGCGACGACCGCGCGAGCACCTGCAGGCGCGGCAGCAGCTTGGCCAGCTCCTCGCCGGGCATCTTGCGGAACACCGGGCCCTCGAGCGCGAGCCCGTCCGCGGTCATGATGCCGCACTGGCGCGCGATGGCCGACGCCGTGTGGATGTTGTCGCCCGTGACCATGCGCACCATGATGCCCGCGCGCTTGCAGTCGCGGATCGCGTCCGCCACGTCCGCGCGCAACGGGTCCTGGATCCCGAAGATCGCGTTGAGCACGAGCTGCTCCTCGGGCGCCTCCGAAAGCGCCTGCAAGTCGTCCGGGAGATCCCCCGGCGCAAAGTCGCGGTGCGCCACGCAGATCGTGCGCAGCGCGCCCTCGGCCATCTTGGTGATGACCGCGTTGAGCTCGCTGCGCTTGACCGCCGTGAGCTCGCTCTCGACGCCGTCGTGGTTGACGTACTTGGTCGCGCGCGCCACGATCACCTCGGCCGCGCCCTTGGTGTACAGCCGCGCGCCGCCGTTGGTCTCGGGCCGCTTGACGAGCGCGCTCATGGTCTTCTTCTCCGAGGAGAACGGGAAGAGCCGGTCGCCGCGCGCCTCCTGGAAGTGGCGCTTGCGCAGCGCCATGTAGTCAAACCCGGCCTTGTGGAGCAGCAGCAGCATCGCGCCCTCGGTCTTGTTGCCCTGCACGATTGGCGCGCCGCCGGGCTGAGCGGGGTCCTTGAGGAACGCGCTCGTGTTGACCGCGATGTTCTCCGAGAGCGTCGCGAGCGCGCGCGCGTCCACGGGCAGCTTGACGCTCGCCTGCTTGAGCACGTCGTCTTGGAAGTACTGGCCGAGGATCCAGCCATCGACCACGGTCATCTTGTTTTCGGTCAGCGTGCCGGTCTTGTCCGAGCAGATGCTCGTGACGTTGCCCATGGTCTCGCAGGCCGCGAGCACGCGGATGAGGTTGTTGTCCTTGAGCATCTTCTTGGTCGAGTACGACAGCGAGATGGTCACGGCGAGCGGCAGCCCCTCCGGGATCGCGACCACGATGATCGTGACGCCGATGAGGAACGTGTGGAGGATGTAGTTGGGCCACGAAAACTCTTTCTTCTTGTCGTCCGAGAGCGCGTAGATCACGATCATCGCGACCATGGTCGCGATCGAGAAGAACATGCCGACGTACCCGATCTGCTTGGCCATCTCCTCGAGCTTCTCCATGAGCGGCGTGGCCTTTTGCTCGCGCACGAGCTTGGCCTTGATCTTGCCCCAGCGGCACTCGGCGCCCACGGCGAGCACGATGCACTCGCCGCGGCCCGACGCGACGAGGCAGCTCGAGAGCAGGAACGGGTCCTTCCCGTGGCTCTTGGCCACGTCGTCGGGCTCGCCCGTCAAACTCGACTCGTTGCACTTGAGGTCCTGCGCGCGCACGAGCACGCAGTCCGCGGGCACTTTGTCGCCCGTCTCCAAGATCAGCACGTCGCCCACCGAGATGTCGCCCACGGGCACCTGGTCCGGCTTGCCCGCGCGCATGACCTTGACCTGCACGTCGTCGTTCTTGGCGCTGAGCGCGCGGAACTGCTTCTCCTTGGAGTAGTTGTTCACGGACGTGACGACCGCGACCAGAAACACACCCATGAGGATCGCCACGCCCTCGCTCCAGCCCGTCTCCGGGTGCTCCATGTAGCCCGTCACGAGCGACGCGATGGCCGCGCAGATCAAAATGATCAGCGTCGTGTCCTGGAGGCTCTCGAAGAAGAGCCGCAGCAGGCCCTTCATGGGCGCGTCCGTGAACACGTTGCGCCCGAAGCGCTCGCGGCGCACGGCGAAGCCGTTGTCCAGCTCGCTCTGCGGGAGCCCGTGCTCTGGGTCCACGCACAGCAGCGCCGCGAGTCCCTTGTAGCCGCCTATCCGGTTTAGCTCGGCGAGGTTCGCGTCGGTCATCTGGTCCTGGTTCAGGTTCCGGATCTCGTCGATCGTGACGCCGAACGGCGAGGTCGGCGCGACCTTGTTGGCGCTGCCGTTGGCGCTCGGCCGCGGCTTGTTCGCCGCGTCCGGCGCGATCGCCGTGAGCTCGCCCATGGCCGCGTCGGGGGGTCTATGTGTAAAAGTGTCGTACGTATGCGTGGGGTGGCAGAGCGTTCACCTCGTGGGCATCGGGGAGCGCGCCCTCTCTCTGTTCCTCCTACCGTCTCCACGTGCCGGTCGCCGCCGCTCGCTCGCTGTTGTCTCGCCTCCCGTTTCGCGGAGATGGAGGCCTGGGACACACCCACGCTACTCTTGCCGCCGCCACCACCGCCGCTCGCCGCCTTCGGTTTCTGGCCTCGTTCACCCGGAGAGCCGCCTCCGTATATTTAGCTCCATGCAGTCGCTGGGAGCGAGTGCGAGTGCCGGGCTCATGTTCAGAGCTGCTATTCTTGCAACGACTCGGCCCCTGGGCCGATCGATCGCCGCCTAAAATACGAACCCGCGAACCGTCACACGCGTGCTTACGCAGCGCCAGAGCAGCAGCTCTCGGCCGATTCAGACGAAATCGAGCAACAGAACGCTGGTGCGGAGCGCAAGAGCAGCTTCGTCAGATGGCTACACTTGAACCTCCTGTTTACACCCAATCAGAGGACTTTCGTTGGTATATTGGCCAATCAGTGAATGAGATGACTGGCACTGCGAGACGCCGCTCGCCACGCGAGGCACCCGCGCCGCGCCGCCTGGTGGCAGCGCGACTCCAAGTGCCGTTCGCCGCAGACATGACGCTGCACGCTGCGGAGTCGCTGCCTCTCGCGGTTCCCCACACCCTCACCGGGGGAAGCTCTGTTCGAAGATGCACCCTTTCCAGCGAGTTAAACCTCAATAATGTGGTTCTATACAACTTCAAGTCCACAGTAATAACGTATTGTAGTACAAATCTCCCTCTCACCTGCTGGGTTGACGTGGGAGTCGTCAAGTTCCGTCACAGGCGCAAGCGGCCGAGAAAGCCGCGGGCGGAGATGCCGCAATGCGCCGCGTGCGGCGAGACCAAGGGCTTTAACCGGTAGGACCCAGACGCGGAGGGGCGTCTAACCGACGCGTCTAACTCTTCGCCACCGTACGCTGCGCGTAGGTTCCACGGCGAGCAGCGCCGCGCGCGGCAGCCCGTGTGCAAGGACTGCGTGCGCGCGGGCCGTGCGGCGCCGGCCGCGGACGCCAGGTGCGGCTTCAAGAGAAAACGCTAAATGGGGTCTAAGCGATGCATGCGGAGGGAGACTAACGTTGTGTGTGTATGATAGTCCGGCGCTGGCGCTCGGTGCGCGGCTGGACGACTTTGAGCTGCTGAGCATGATCGGCCAGGGCGCGTTCGGCAAGGTGCGCGTGTCCTAAAAGTTAGGCGCTTCGGATAGACGCTGACGAACGCTCTGGTGGTTACGCGCACTCGGGGGAGATGGCGTAGGTGCTGCTGGTCCGCCACGCGGCGTCCAAGGAGGTCTTCGCCATGAAGGTCCGGGATCCTTCTCATCCGCCGTCTAAGTCTAAGATGCGTTGTGGCTCACAGTTGCGCTTGCTGTGGGCGTGTTAGATCATCGGCAAGCGGTTCCTGATCGAGAGCGACAGCGTGCGCCACATGCGCGCCGAGCGCGACATCATGACCAAGGTCGGTTGGCGTGTGAACATGGCGCGTGAAACGAGCTAGCACTAACTAAACCCGACCGATTACCGATTTGTGGTGATAGATCGCGCACCCGTTCGTGACCAAGCTGTCGTACGCCTTCCAGAACGAATCCAAGGTTGGAGGGTTTCCGCAGGCCAGAACCAAAAGCGCCTTTGGTTGGTTCTCACGGCTTGGGCCACGTAGGTGTACCTCGTGATGGACTTCCAGACCGGCGGCGAGCTGTTCTCGTATTTGCGCAACGAAGGCACCTTCACCGAGGTGCGGCGCGGATCACTTGATGTCGGTGGGACCCACTGTAACTCAATGAGGGGATGCTGTCGCACCTACAGGACACGGCCAGGTTCTACCTCGCTGAGATGGTCCTCGCGCTCGAGCACTTGCACTCCAAGGGCATCATCCATCGGTACGAACGACGTGACCGGCTTGTTCATGTACTCTTCATGACGCGGCTGTTGCATGATGACGATGATCCTCAGCGATCTCAAGCCAGAGAATGTGCTGATCTCGGGCGAGGGCCACATCAAGCTCACCGACTTTGGCGTTGCGCGCCAGTTCCAGGAGGTGCGGGTGATGTGTGGCCCTACTGTTGGTACGTGAATTCGGCTGTGACAGCTTTCGTGATTGCGCAGGGCGACGCGCTCAAGACGGTGTGCGGGACGAAAGAATACATGGCGCCAGAGATGCTCCTCGGGAAAGGATACGACTCGGTGGGTACCCAGAATTCCATGCGCACCGACTCAACAGTCACAGGCGGTGACCATGCTGTGGTAGGCGGAGGGCTCTGACTGGGACCTATTGTGACAGGCTGTCGACTGGTGGTCGCTCGGCGCGCTGGCTTACGAGATGCTGATCGGCCAGCCACCGTTCCACGCCAAGAACAACAACGACATCCAGCAGAAGATTCTGACTGCGAAGGCGCGTACGCCATTTCTTCGATGTTCTGCGACTATCTTGTTCTAACCAAACACGTGTCACTGCCCACACAGGTCGTGCTGCCCAAGTGGCTCTCGTCGGAGGCCCACTCGCTGCTCCGGTCGCTGCTCGAACGGAACGTCAGCAAACGTCTCGGCGGCGGCAAGTCGACCATGTTTGTCGTCCGGGGCGTACAGGCGCTCAAGAGCCACGCGTTTTTCAAGGTGAGCCTAGAGATGTCTATTAGTGCCAAGTGGCTGCGTTCTTTAATCGAACTATTCCTCTTGGGTAAGCAGAAGATCGACTGGGTGGCGCTCGAGAAGCTCCAAGTGGCTCCACCGATGGTGCCGACGGTGCACCATGAGGCTGACACGAGCAACTTCGACATCAAGTTCACGAAGATGCCGGCGTCGGACCTCATGTGCGACGCGATCTCCCGCGAGAGCGACGAGCAGTTCTCAGGCTTTTCGTTTTACGGGCTCGAGAGCCTCATCGGCGAGTCGATCGCCACGACCTTGCAGCGCCGCAAGAGCAGCCTGGTTGTCGGAAGCATGACGCCGATCGTCGAAGCGAGCTGACTAGCAGTGGGTTGCGCCGGTTTCACCGGCGAATCTACGCAAGCCCTTATGACTAGTAAAGTTTATTTGAGCGAGCACACAACACACACTAGCGGGCTACGGATCTGTATGGGAATGGGGCTGGCCATCACAGTGCCGTCTAGAAAGAGCAGCCCTACATGTCTAGTCCTTTTTCTTCTCTTCGAGCTTGGTCGCAAGCGTGTCAATCGCGCGGAACTGGCGCGTCCACTTGGCGTTGTACAGGAACGGGCGCAGGTCGAAGCGGTTGTCATCCGGTGAGTAGTTCTCGGCGTGGTACGACGGCGTGAGCGTCGTCATCTTGTGGCGGTTGATCGAGTAGTAGAAGAAGAAACGCTTGACCTTGTCGGCCACAACGGTCGGCGTGAGGTGGCTCCACGTGTGCGCGAGCTTCTTGTACATCCAGTACGGGCCGCATCGGTCAATCTTGCGGAGGCGACCGAACCAGCCGAGCTCCTCGTAGCTCATACCCATGTCATCTTCATCCAGCTGTGAGTGATCGGCGTCTTCGTCGGCATCAGCGTTGGTTGGGCGGAGCTCCGCAGTCGGTGGTGCTTCAACGACAGTTCGAAGCGTAGGGTAGCTGTACTCAACGGCAGCCCAACGAAGCAGGCGCTTCAAGTCACCCTTCGAGACGGCACCGATCGGGTTCAAATCGCCACTGCTGCAGTCGTACTTGGTCATGTACCCGCGAAGCGCCTCGTCAACGTTTGCGGAGCTCAATACCAGCAGAAATCCAGGCTTCGAGCGAACCCACGGCAGCAACTGAGCCAAGAGATAGGCCATGACCATGCGAAGACGCGCCTGGATGTTTTGGAGCGCCAGATCCTGCTGGAGGTTGCCGCCCTGCGACAGGAACCGCGGCGTCTTGCCCGTCAGAGTCGCGAACGTCGTAACCACGGCATCAACCATCGTGTCCATACCCATGTTGAGGTGGTAGGAGCCGATTTCCTGCGCCAGCGTAGTCGCGCGCTTCTTCGTAGCGGACGAGCTGTTCTTCGTACCCATGTAGGTTGTATGGAGGATGTGGGAGGCAAGCTCCTGCGGTGTCATGGGCTTGTACTCTTCACCAGTCGTACCGATGATGCGCTGGACATCGCGAATCACGATTTGGTCGCCATTGTTCGCCGCCTGCGTGACGAGGTGGCACATCACACCAACGATACACGCAACCGAAGAAGAGTCGGCGCCGCCGGAAAGCGGCAAAAAGTATCCGCCACCACCGCTGCGACGCAGGTAGTCCCACATCCAGCACGCGGGGCCTAGCGCGATTTCTTCTTCCGCGACGTGGTAGCGCACCTCGATCGGAGAGTTCGGCACGTGGTGCAGCTCCGTCTCGTCGTGGCACAGGCTGAAGTTGACGTGGATCGTCGGCACCACCGTCTTGAGCGAGCTCGCCTGCTCGCTGCGGCTGCTCACCGACCCACGGAACGATCGCACGTCGTCCAGATCCACCGTCGCCGTCACCACCTCCACATCCTTGACCGAGAACTGCGAGCCC
>JAADWV010000270.1:0-44101 GCA_023336295.1 Pythium folliculosum
GGGGGGGGGGGGGGGGGGTTAAATATTGGCGAGACGACGACGAGTTGCGTCGTCCTCTCTCCACTACACTAGGCGCTAGGCTATCTGTACATCGTCCCCTTGCCCGAAGAAGCAAAAGAAGGCAGGCCGGTGGCGGGCTAGTCGTCACGGCGGAGATGGGACTTGAACGCTCTGGACGGCTGGATCTCTCTTGTGGAAGTCGACACCCTTCGTAGATGGGAAGGCGTCGACTGCATAAATAACGGAGGGACGGAGATCCCTCGTCAACACCCGTGACGAAAGCCACGAGGCGCCAACACACGCGATGGGGCGTCGTGCATGGAGCGAGAGGCGGAGAGAGCTTTCATCACTTAAGCAAGCCACAACGAAACCGGACGACGAGGAGGAGCGGGCTTAGGCGCCGAGCGTGGCCATGGCGTTCTTCCTCTTGCGGATACGGACGAGGTGGCGCGAGAGCAGCTGCACGCGGCTGCGCAGCGTGGCCTCGTTCAGGTAGTTCTCGCGGGACGGCGCGGCGAGGAACATGAGGCGCTCGATCTTGAGCGCGAGCACGAACGTCTTGGACTGCCAGTCCGTGTTCTCGGGCACCTGCGTGAGCACGTCGTGGGGCTGGTGGGCGCGCAGCATGCGCTCGATCTTGACCACGACCTGGGAACGCACGCGGCGGAGCTCTTCCCCGGCCTCGCGCCAGTTGCCGGTCGGCGCGGTGGCGTTGCTGTTGTTAGCGGCGGTGGCGTTGAGGAGCATCGAGTTGTTGTTGTTGTTGCTGTTCTGTTGGCAGGCGTTGCTGGCGGCGTGCTGGCTGGGCGGCACCATGGCGCTGGGCCGCGCGGCGTTGCTCATGGTGTAGCCCATGCCCATGGGGATGTGGTCGAACTCGCGCATGGACGCTTGCAGGCGCTGGAACGTGGGGAGCACAGACGAGCGGCTTCGATTGAGCATGCGGAAACGTGGGAACGAGGGCGGCGATGGCGGTCGTCGCTCAAAGGCGAATGAGAAGGAGGGGAGGGATGGATCGACGTGGGTCGGAGGAAGCTAGAGCTGGAATGAGCTCAAGGATTCCGCGCGTCCCGATGGATCGATCGCTCGCCGCTCTCTGTCTCTCGCACCTCCGCGGGGGGAACTCAGTCGATGGGACGAGGATGCCGATGGAGACACGGAGGCGACGCCCTTGTTAAAGACAGCGGACCCCGTGGGCTATTGTTGCTGCGCGCGGGTTGGAGATGCGGAAATGCTGGACACAGGAGGGGGGAGGTGGCTAGACACGAGCGGAGCGGAGAGCCAAGCGCGGAGCCGGCGCCTGGGAGTGAGTGTGTGTGCGTGTGAGGTGCTGCGTGTCTAGCGACGCGGCGGCGAAGAGCTCCTCACTTTTATCTGGCTCCTCCGGGACGGGTAATTTTTATGGCGACCGGAGGCGAGGGGAGAACCGCAATTTGGAGGAGAACCGATCTTGGGTGGGCCTTGCGGGGCGAGCGTTGCGGCGACCAGCTCCTGGGCGCTTTGGGGAAAGCAGTTTTGGGGCGACATGCAACCCTTGTGCGCCAGGTCGCAAAGACATGGGTTCGCATATCCATGCGCCCGCCGCGCGCCCATTGGCTGGGATTGTCAAGGAAACGGTACGAATTCCGACTCAAAACCGAGCAGAAAAGCCGCCCTAGCCCTTAGTTCGGCTCTGTGTGCGACGGGCAGGCCCACTGTGGCGGGGAGCGAGTGTCCCCGCTCTGTCCACTCCTGCATTGTGTGACGCTGCTGTGAAGCAGTTTTGGCGCTTCGCCAACGTTAAACCAGTCGGCCAAACGGCCGTAAAATTAACTGAAAATTGGTAACTCACGGATAATTGCAGCGATATGCGACGCATTTTTGAGGTGTTGCATGTCCACCCGCCCAACGCCAACATCATCCCTTTCTGAATAGCAGAAGGAACGAGGTGACCGAGCAAACCTCACAGAGAGCTACGCAGAGGACACAAGTGGGTAGTTGCGCCGCTTCGAGGGCTTGAGATGAGGAGGGGCGCCCCCTTCGTCCGCTCGATGAGAGGGGTTGTCTATCCATCGCTATTCTCCTCACATCTCCCCACAGTTTTCACAAAGCGCGAGCACATAATCCCGCGCGAACGCGATGATTGTTCGGTTCCCTGTGGCTAAATCATTGCTAAAAACCGCCCTTTTGGATCGATGGCTCCTCGTTTTTCGCGGCGGCGGCGCGTTTCTCGTCCCCACACGTCGGAAAGTCGCAAATCCAAAACGCAGCAACACAACCAGCGCAACAAAAAGTTATGTGCCGCGCGCGCGCGTGTCTGCGCCGCCGCGAGCTTCCGAATTTTCTTTTCTTCTCTCTGTCGTCATATTGCTGTTGGCCGCGTGCGGCTTCCTCCCGGGGTTGTGGCCACCACGAGCTGGGCGCAAAGGCCATGCGGGCGGAGCGAGCTCGAGCGAACGCGCCCCGCCGCTGTCCAGGCGCGCATCTCCATATTTCCACGAGAACCGTCGCCTCCGTTCTCTGGGTTTCTGCTGCGGCGCAGCTTCAAGCGCACCGGTCCCGTTGCCCAGGAAGAGACACCGCCCTCAGCAGGGCAACTTCAAGGTTACGTACCTGTATGTGGACCACATACGGCACCGTAAATAACCGATGATTCACGACCACGCGCCGACCCTGTTGCATACCTATGCAGCGACATGCAATGGGAAGCGAGGTTTTTCCATAAAAAGTAGTAAAACCTCGCACGATCTCTGGTCGGGGCATGAGTTTCCTTCGCGGCCTCATGCCATGGCGCTTGGCCCCTTGTCTTTGTCGTGTTGGGCACCATGGACGCGCTCTCCTTCCTCCGTGAGCCTCCGAGGCTCTTGAGGTGTACCGGTACACTGTCTATGTGAGTGTGCATGAAGCCCCCCGCCCCACGATCAGGAGACGAGGAACCCGTGCTCGTCACTGGGCGCATGAACCATCATTGCGGCTTTTCACGGTGGAACCGACAGGTAATACGACCCCCTCGCCATGACGCAACAACCCAGACGCAGAGGGCCAAGCCGAGTGCGAGTAGATACGTGTGCCGGTGCGTGAGCGATGGGACTGACAGGGCTGCTTGGGCATCTCTGGGTGGTGGAGGAGCACTGTGTGAGTTGTGGGGTCTTGTTGTGTTTACCCAGTCTTCGAGTGCGGGATGCTGACCTGCGACCACAAGCACCATTTCATCGGGTCGTGGTGGTGTTCTGTCATGTTCTGTAGTACAGACTAGCTGAATGCGCATCGACTCGGTGCGGTCCAGATTCGCGTGAGAAAGGGCCACGGTCTCGAATATGTGAGTATGCGAGCGATTCGGTGTGGGCTCTCGAATGTGACGAAGATGCGAACGGAGTTGATAGGATTTTGCGCCGTATAGTCTCGAGGTGGTCAAGCCTTAACTCAAGGCGACGGTGGCATGAAGCTGATCCAGATGCAACAGGGCGATACTGTAGCGTAGTCCCACCTCCCTCCTGTCGTGATAAGCATCAACAACACTTGTGTCGAAGGAGCTTGACACATTACAAGAGACGCTCTCCCCCTTTCGACGTCCTCCACATATTGCCTCCTCCGCTTGAATCCATCTCCGTTCGTCGTTGGTCACACCCTTTGGGTCCCAAATTGGGAGGAGCGGACGACGACTCCGCAGAACAGTTCCTATGCGTGTGACAACACCATGGAACGATGCATAAAACGGCGCCATAAAACTGGGGTACAGAATCGATCAGCGGGGGTACACTCCGGGTACCCATACCGGTACAGAAACCGGTTGATACTGAAAGCCATCCACCATTCTCGACAACTTGCTGTCGAAAACGCATCCGCGCTCCATCCGGTACAAACACCAACAAGAAGGGCAAGTGCGGTCGCACCCCCCCCGCCACCGCGCGCGCCAATTATGAGCTCCTCCCAGCGGCGGCGCTCGACGCCCAGCGGCAATGGCAACGGCAACGGCCATGGAGCTGTCCCGTCTGCGTCCTCGGCCTCCGCCCCGGCGTCCGCGGTTCGCCGCGCGCGTACGGCCGGGGCCGCGCGGCCGCGGGCGTCCAAGAAAAGGCGGTACGTGGACCTCGAGAACAAGTGCCGGAACCCGTTCTGCGGCGCGGCGCTGGCCAACAAGCTGCAGCGCTACTGCGACGGCAACAAGTTCTGCCAGCTGCGGCGCGGGCTCGAGCTGCTCTGCGCGTGGCCGCACGCCCCGCCCGACGAGGTGGACGCCGCGGACGACGACGACGCGCCGCTCGCGCGATCCGTGGGGGCCACGTCCACAGCCACATCCTCGTCCACAGCCACGGCCACAGCCACGGCCACAGCCACGGCTGCGTCTGCGTCTGCTAGCGGGGACAAGCGGCCGCGCAGTAGCGAGGAGTCGGCGTCGGCAACGGCCACGACGAGCGCCAGCAACGCCGCCAAGAAGCCGCGGCTCCTGCAGCGCCACGCGAGTGCTGACAGCATCTCAGCGCCGCAAACCGCGTCCGCGTCCGCGCCGACGACGCCGCGCACGGTGGCGACGCCCCCCGTGACCCCCACGGCAGGCACCGCCGCGACGACGGCGCAGCAAGTCAAGGGCGCGACAATCGACGTCGTGGCGCTCGGCGTCGGCAACCGCACGGGCGGCGGCGGACGGTACGTGCGCAGCGGCAACCGCGCGGAGACCACCAGCAGTGCGATGGTGCGCCCGCCCAGCTTCTCTCGGTTCCCGACGACGACCCCCGGCTCGTCCGCGGACGCGCCAACGACTTCCGCCGGGGCCGCACCTGCCGCGTCCGTGCGGCCACCGCATCCTCCGTTTGCGCCGTCCGCTCCGTCCGCTCCGTCGTCGTCCTCTTCGCTGGCCTCCTCGGCACCGCCAAGCCGTGCGCTGTCGCGAGCCAACTCGCTGCCGGTGACGACCACGAACCGCAGTCGGGATCCGCGAGTCCGCGCCGCCGCGACCTCCACAGCCAACGGAGATGCCACGGCTCCAGCGCGCAAGACCATGTCCGCGGCCGACTACCTCAACATGAACCGCAGCAAGGACCCGGCCGCGACGAGCAGCGGCGCAGCAGCCCCGGCCTCGTCGTCGTCTTCGTCGTCAAGCGCGCGGCCCCCGGCGCAGCACCGTCCGTTGGAACGATCTACATCCTCGTCGTCCACACTGCTCGGCGCCCCGCCGCCTTCTGCCATGGACTACAATGGTTCGCGAACCCACAGTGGGCAGGACGCCAGTGCGGGACCACTGCGGCGAGCGCAGAGTGACACGACAGCCCACGCAACGCCATACGACGCAACCAAGAACGACCGCTACTTGAGTTACCGACCGGACGGCTACGCACAGGAGAACAACCATTCCCGCTCGAACGACGAGTGGCAGCGGTCGCGAGACGCCGACTTCGGGTACGGTCACGGCCACCAGTCGCACAATACCCACAGCGCCGGCAGCAGTAACGCGTACCAACCACCACACGGCACGAGCGCCAGCCACTACGACAGCAGCAGCAGCTCGCGTAACTTCTATGACTTGACTGGCTCCACCAATAGCAGCAGCAGCCACCATGGCGCCGCAAGCTCAAACTATGCCAGCTCGAGTGACGCGTACGACCGTAAACCCAGTTACAAGAGCAACGACCACGAGCTGTCCACCTCGCGTGGGTCATCCACAGGTGCGACGTATCGCTCCGAGGATCAAAAAGAGTCGACCTCCCACACGTCGCGAGAATCAGACCAGGCGCGAACCACTGCGCCGCGGCTCAGCCGGGCCGAGACGCTGTTCGCGTCTCTCCTCCGACCCAGGTTTTCGCACTGCGATCCATTCCTCAAGCTGATTATCACGCGCATGGCGAGTTTTCTGCCAGAAGAAAGAGTCGGCATCAAGGCCGTGACGTACAAAACGACGACCAAGCGGAAGCTCCAGTTCTATCTCGACTACGCGAAGCGTGTCCAGGAGTGCTGCGGTCGACTGGCGAAGCTGACGGTGAACGATGGCGTCGCGAAGTTGACGATCGCCGGCCGCGAGTGGATCGCAATTGAGGGGACGTCGACAATGGTGTTGTATGACCAAATTCTCAAATGGCTCTACGACGAGAGCGTACGGTGGCGCTCCCTGATCGAGGAGGTTAAGAGGATCCACGACATTGAGGTGCGTACGCGTCCTAGGGCGATCGGTGGCGTCGCCTTTTTGAAGTGTTGGTCGGCGATGAAGAAGCAGGAAGCAGACGACGCCTCGGATATGGATTTCCAGTCGTCCTTCACCGTGGGCAACAATCGTTTCCACTGGGTGTTTAGTGTCGGCAACGTCGAGATCGGCAGTGGCTCAGCGGTGGGCAAGGTGGACGCGTTCAAGGATGCCACCTCGAGTGCGTTCGCGTTCCTAGACGGACTGGAGATCTTAGACCCCGACGAAAAGCATCGTGTCGCGTATGTCGATGGCGTCGGTGGCAGCAGTTCGGCACGTCCGTCAAGCGCGTCTACATCTCGCCCAAGTAGCGATGACTCGTCCTCTCGTCACATCACGGCGCCCTCCTCGTCGACAGCTCGCCCCTCAGTCTCCCCTCGTACCAACAGATCCTCTACGGATCGAGGCTCGACTGCCTCGGCGTCTTCCTCTAGAGCTGCGACTTCCAGTTCTAGTCATACAAATGGTGCTTCAACGGTATCGTCCCGTGGCAACAGATCCTCTTCGGATCGAAACTCGAGCTCGTCAGCACCGTCTTCAAGCGCTGCTGCGCCTCGTTCCGATCGTGCCAATGGAACATCGAGTACGGAAGGCACCACTCGCAGTCGCGGTGGAAGGGACGCCGCCCCTCCACCTCGCGGTACATCAGAGCGTATTGAGGACGCTCCGCCCGCAGCAGGTGAGATCGCACGCGAGCGAAGCGATTCGTGGTGTGAACCAGTCGAGTTGGATGCGGCGTTCTCACCTGTTGTGCCTTCAGAGCGGAGTGTGTCAGACGACGAAGAGAACATGAGTATCAGCTCGACCGACGAACGTAAGTCTCGTTCGCTCGTGGTCTGGGTGGCGCTGACGTTGCTAACTCGTTTCTCTATTGTATGGACACGGCATTCATAGACAAAAGCAAGCTGACGACCACGGCTGCTAGTGCCCGCGCTCCAGCTGCTGCGACCGCGAAGTCTACTTCGTCAGGTAGTACTGGGGCACTGCGTTCTACTACTACTACTGCCGCTGCTGTGCCCGCGAACGCGTCCACTCCGGCGCCCGCCGCCGGGTTGTGTCGCTTTTGCGATATCATGCAGAGGACAAAGCCCGGCGCGCTGTGTGTCCGGTGTACGCGTAAAGCGCGTCCAGAACCGTGAGACAGGTGAGCGCGGTGCTGTACGACAGCGGTGGATGCGATGTGGTCTGCTGCTGTGTCTCCCTCTCTCTCTCCGTGTGCTTTCAAGTTATGTCAATATTTAAAGCAACAATGCAAGCGCGTTCTCTCGTAAGTACGACGGCTATTCCCACGAGCTTCCTGTCAGCCGCGGGCCTCTCGCATGGTCTCGCTCATGTCCCAGATCATGATGGCGCCCTCGGCGCCGACGGTTACGATCTCCTTGCGGTCCGGCGAGATCTTGACGGCGTTGATGGCCTCGCTGTGGCCCTTGCCCGTGGCCACGGTCTCGCCGTTGTCGTAGTGCCACACCTTGAGCACGCCGTCGCGGCCGCCGGTCGCGAACAGCGTGCCGCTGTGCTCGATGTCCATCGCGAGCATCTCGTGCTCGGCCGCCTCCTCCAGGATGCGGATCGCCTCGCCGTCGAACGAGTCAAAGTACGTGACGCGGCGGTCCGAGCCGCACGTAATCATCTGCGACTCGTCCGGGTGGTACAGGATCCGGCGGAAGACCGTGGACGCGAACATGGCCTGCGTGCGCACGAACGTCTCGAGGTTCCAGACGATGCACGAGCCGTCCGAGGACGCGCTCACGCAGGCGGTGCCGTCTTTCACGACCTGGATCGAGTTGACCGGCCCGCGGTGCTCCTTGAGCGACGCCTCCATGGTCTGGCGCGACGCCGTGACGCGCCACACGCGCACGCGGCCGTCCTTGCCGCCCGTGATGAGCCGCCACTCCTTGCCGGGGCCGCACGCCGCGGCCACCACGGCGATGGCCGTGACGCCGTCGTTGTGGGCGTCCTGGATCACGAACTTGAGCTTGCCGCTCTCGGGAAAGAACGCGCGCACCTTGCCGTCGTCCCAGCCGCTCACGATTGTGGCGCCGTCGGGCGTGAGGTCCACGCAGCTGCACACCAAGTTGGGCACCTGGATGCGCAGAATCTCCTGGATCTTGCGCGCGTTCCAGATGCGGATGTCGGTTTTGGAGCACGTGACGAACAAATGCGAGTTGTCGTCGGCGCTGCGCTGCGCGCTCTTAGGGAAAACCACGTCGTTGATGCTGCTGTAGTGGCACGTGGTGCGCAGCTCGGCCTTGAGCCCGCCGGCGTCCGTGAGCTGGAAGTGGTACATGTTGGCGCTGCTCGTGCCGGCGTAAAAGTCGCCGTGCTTGCCCTCGGACACGGCCGTGACGCCGCCCACGAGCTTCTCGACAACGTCGGTCGCGATCGGCGACGTGCGCGTCGCGGCCTCGGCCACGGGGCCGATGCGCAGGCTCGCGAGCGTGCCGTCGCCGGCGCCCAGCAGCACGAAGCGCCGGTTCTCCTCGTCGTCGTGCACCAAGATGCTGAGGATGCCCTGGCTGAAGCGCTCCTTGGTCGTGCGGTTGTAGCGCGGCTTCTGCGTGCCCACGGGCGGCAGCAGGCAGTTGGGCTTGGTGAGGTCGCAGTCGAGGATGATCTCGAGCAGGTCGCCGGTCTTGGTGCCGCAGTAGGCCACTTTGTCGTCGGGCGAGACGCCGATGCAGGTCACGACGCGCTTGAGGTTGCCCAGGTTGGCGCGCAGCGCGTGGAATTTGCGGTGCCTGGTGTCGACGCGCCAGACGCTGATGGCGTAGTTGCCGCCCGTGACCAGCAGCTCGTCGTTGGCGCTCGTGCTGAAGCCGCGCACGACGAGCGTCGAGTCGTCGCCGCTGGGCGTGCCGCAGATGGGCTCGCCCGAGGCCATGTTCCAGCACACGAGCGCGTTGTCGTCCTGGCCGCCGACCGTGAACAGGAAGCTGTCCTTGGCAGAGAAGGCCACGTCCTGGACCTTGCCCATGTGGAGCACGAGCCGGAAGAGCACGGCGTCGCTCTGGTCGGTCTTGTCGGCCATGCCCCGCGTGGTTCGCGCGAGGTCCCAGACGATCACGGGCGCCTTGTTGCCGCGGCTCTTGGACTGCTGGCCCGACGCGAGCCGCGTGCCGTCGTTCGAGAGCGCGAGGCACGTGATGATGTCGGTGTGGCCGCGCAGGAACGCCTGCGCCTGCGTGCGCAGGTTCTTGACCACGACCGCGAGCCCGAGCGAGTAGATCAGGAACTTGCCGTCCGTCGTGTAGATGAGCGTGTTGGGGTAGTTGCCTGCGCGACAAGAAGACGTGAGACCATGAGCGTGGGGGCGGCAAGTACGTCATGGGAAGGGAACGCACCATTGTAGCCGATGACGCGCTTGAGCTTGAGCTCGCGGATGTCGGCCATGGTCGTCGGTCGGTGTCTCTAGCTCACACGGGAGGGCGCTTTGATGCGCGAGGAGACAGCGAGTGCCAAGCGACGTAGATAGATAGCGAAGAGCTCCCGTGTGTGTCCTGGAGGGGCGGGCGTTTGGGAAAAGAGCAAGCGGAGGCCGTTTCGAGGGTCTCGGGCCTGCGAAACGACACACAGAGGAGCTCAGCGTGGTGGTTTCCAGTGCTGGAGGCAACTGGAAGCCTCGGATCTATTGTTGTGTGGCGGGGATAGATGGCTACATATCACACACAGGTTCCTAAGGGCGCGGGTCATCGCGACGCAGCTTCTTGACCTTCTTGCGGAGGCTGCGCTTGCGGCTGAACGCACCCGCGAGCGAGGAGCCACCGGCGGCTTCGATCTTATCCACTACGAGCGCGTTCTGCTCGCTAACGATACTGGAGACTAACGACACGTCAGGCTCGCCAGGTTAGGTTCCCTCTTTCGCCAGCAAGCCTGGTAGGGCGGGGCATCGATGCGGTTAACGCACCTTTGCCGCTCGTGCCGGCGCGCGCCGTGCGGCCGATGCGGTGGATGTAGCTCACGACGTCGTTGGCGAACTCGTACTGCACGACGTGGCTCACGGTCGTGGTGTCGAGTCCGCGCGCGGCGATGTCGGTGCACACGACCACGAGCCCGCGCGGCTGCGTGTTAAGCCGCGCGAGGATCTCGCGGCGCGCGTCCCGCGGGACCTCCTTGTGGTAGAGCAGCATGTCGTCGCCAACACTCGACGTGGGCTGCGCCGTCAGAAACGCGTGGAGCGCGTCGGCGCTCTCGATCGAGTTGGCGAACACGAGCGTGTGTCCGTCGTCCTCGCGGGAGCGCGCGAGGATCTCGAGCAGTAGCTTCTTCCGCGGCAGGTCCGGGTCCGCAGCGTCGTCGTCCTCGGCCGTTTGGTAGTCTTCTAGCCGGTGCGTCGCGATCTCGAGTCGCGGCAGCGTGCGGTGAAAGTCCTTCAAATTAAACAAATAAGTGAGACCTTGGACGACTGATTAATGAAGGAGAACGTCGAGCTCACGTCGGTGACCGCGAACGCGGCGTTCGGGAACTTGTAGTCGATGTACTCGCGCACGGAGCGCTTGCCGTAGTCCGGGATCGTCGCGTACGCTGGCGACAACAAAAGACGGTTAAGGAGACAAAGCCCTGTGTAGGGGTTCATGGGTTTCCAAAGCGGGGGCAATCGAGTGATAGCAAGGTAAAGTGGATATGGCACTGAACACGGTCTGGCGCGGGTCGCCGGCGACGTCCTCGGGGCGCACGCCGTCCACCAGCCGCTCCTGCTGCTCGCGCGTGTTGAGCGGCGCGCGCTGGAGCGGCTGGTTGCGGATGGTCGCGATGATCTGCTTGGTGTCGCGCTCGAAGCCGCCGCCCAGCAGCATGTCGGCCTCGTCCACGACCACGAGCTGCGTGAACGCAAAGTCGCGCGGCTTGGTGGCGCGCAGCAGCGCCTTGGGCGTCGCCACCAGCAGCGCGCAGCGCGCCGGCAGCTGCTGCTGCGCTGAGGAGAGTGCGGTCGTAAAGCGCGCGGCGTCGGAGTTGAGCGCGGAAACGACGGACGCGATCTGGCCCACGAGCTCCTGCGAGGTCGTGAGCACGAGCGCGACCGGGCGGTGAATCTCTGCCAGTGGCAGCGGGTGGCGCGCGAGCCGCTCGAGCACGGGCACGAGGTACGCGAGCGTCTTGCCGCCGCCGGTCTCGGCCGCGATCACGACGTCGCGCGGGTCATGAGAGTCCAGAATGAGTGGGATCGCGCGGCGCTGCGCGGCGCTGGGAGACGTGATGCCCGCGGCGCGCAGCCGCTCGACGAGCGCGGCGCTCACACCCAGCGACTGGAAGTGGCGCACGCGCGGCGCGAGCACGGAGAGTGCGCGGAGACGGCGGGCGAGCATGGTGGCGATATATGTTCACTTCAACACTTGAGGGCATCAAAAATTGTGCATCAAGTTGATGCACAATTTTTCACTGGTTTGGATGGGAGACGCGATCGGATTGGCTATAAATACGGGATAGAGTGATGTGATTGGTTCATAATGCGAGTGTCGTGAGGAGCTGGTCGCGCGCGAGCGGGTCGAGCAGGTCGAGCTGCGCGTCCACGAGCGCCTGCAGCTCGCTCGCGGGCTGCAGCACCAGCGCACCCACACGGTCCCTGAGCTCTTCGGTGTCTGTTATTATGGTCTTGTGTCAGTGCCTCTGTGGACAGCAAGGCAAAGCGAACAAGGGCGGACAGGTAGACGTACCGAGTGTATGCAGACCGCTGCGGACCAATCCGGCGACGTAATGGCGAGCAAACACCGTGGACACACGCGCGAGCTGCGCCGCGGGCCACGGCGCGAGCACGTGGAGAAGCATCTTCATGGGCTGCGTCTCTATCCAGCGATCGACGCGCTGGAGCAGGTCGTTGCGAGCGACGGCCGAGGCCTCCGAAGGAGGTGGCCAGTCGTCAACGACAACGGCCCACACGATCACCTCCTACAGGACAAGGGCATTAGAGCAGTGCTGTCAAGTGCGGCATTCCACAAGAGGGACGGTCGCCACGCACCACGACGTCGCGCTGCGCCTGCTGGAGCTGCTGGTCCACACGCGCGAGTAGATCCGGATACACCGAGCTATCCACGGACGAGAGCGCCTGGGCCGCGCACACGTTCGCCCGCAGGGTCCGCGCGAGCGACTGGAGGCGCCGAGTGCGGCGCTGCAACGTGTAATTGGCGAGTGGCGCGACATCGAACGCCGCCGATCGAACTGAATGTGATTTGGCATTGTGTTCGATAATGGACAAATACAATCAGTGTCACTGATGTCTCACCGCCCGCGTTCTCTCGCTGGACGTACCTAGGACGCGCTTCGGCTTCGAATCGCGCACCAGCGCGTCAGTCATCTTGTGTGTGGCGTGTAAAGACTGCTGCGTGTGGATCTGGGCCATCACCAGCTCACTGCCGTCGGGAGAGAGACAGCACGACGGTGAGATCCTCCCGACCTCCCGTTGGCTTCAATTACGCGGCGACGTACCTGAGTGAGCCGCCGCCGCTGCTGGTCTCCGACGCTTCCAGTTGCAGCCGCGTTTTGAGCACACGCGCCGTGAGCTCGGCCCGCGCCGGGTGCGTGGAGAGCCACGCGCTGGTGAGCACGGCGTCGCACACGAGCCGCGTTGCTGTCGCAACGCACCAACAAACGCTCGTCCGTTTGAATGCAGCCTCATACCTCTATCATGTGCACTACGCTCTCACCATTGCGCAGCGTGTGGGAGACGCAAAGCTTGTCGCCAGGCGCCATTGAGGGCAGCGCCGCGTGCTGGAGATAGCGCGCGAGCGCTGCGTCCAGGGCGGCCTCGTCGTCCTTCTCGGCCTTCTCAGCGAGGGATTCCATCGTGTTGGCCCACGCAAACGCCCGGTCAAGCGACTCGGGCGTCCACTGATGGAGCTCCTTGGTCTGCGAGGCGTTCACGATGCGCACAAACGCCGCGACGTGCGCCACGAGCGGCGCCATTTTCGCCGAAGTGTCCATTTTCGACGTTGGCCAATGTTGCCATGCATCCGTTGATGTTGCGCGAAAGTTGCTCGAGAATAGATCGGCGTCTGTGATTGGCTGAAATGCGATATACCGTGACGTGTGGTCGGGTCCCCCCATGCCAAGCCGAAAAGATCGACTGGGAACTGTGGAAGGAAAACCGGGAAATCCCCCACGACTCGGCACGCCAACAACAAGCGGCCAACTTCCAACGAACCCGCGCATTCCCCCGCGCCGCCCCCCAACTCCCCAACTACTAACCTCTATACCATGTCGGGCCCCGTCGCGACCATCTCTCGTCCCGCCCCCGGGGGCGAGACGCTCCGCGGCAAGCAGAAGGAGAAGGACGTGCGCATGTCCAACATCATCGCCGCCAAGGGTGCGTTTTGTTGGTGTTGGTTGTTGTTGAGCACACCGCGCCAACGTTGGATTTTGATCCGTTGGGTTTGTTGGATTTGTAGCCATAGCCAACGCGATCCGCACGAGTCTGGGCCCGCGCGGCATGGACAAGATGATCCAGCAGGGCAACGGCGAGGTGCTCATCTCGAACGACGGCGCCACGATCCTCTCGCAGATGCAGGTGTACCACCCGACGGCCAAGATGCTCGTGGACATCTCCAAGTCGCAGGACATCGAGGCCGGCGACGGCACCACGAGCGTCTGCGTGATCGCCGGCGCGCTGCTGGGCGCGTGCGAGGACCTGCTGATGAAGGGCATCCACCCGACCAACATCTCCGAGTCGTTTGGGCTCGCGGCGCGCAAGGCCGAGGAGATCCTCACGTCAATCGCCAAGCCCGTGGACCTCGCGAACCGCGAGGAGCTCATCCAGTGCGTCACGACCTCGCTCTCGTCCAAGGTCATCTCGGAGTACTCGGACCGCCTCTCGCCCATCGCCGTCGACGCCGTGCTCAAGGTCATCGACATCGCCACGGCCACGAACGTGGACCTCAACACGATCAAGGTCGTGAAGCAGCAGGGCGGCACGATTGACGACTCGGAGCTAATCGAGGGCCTCGTGTTCAACAAGGGCTTTGACAAGGCCGCGTCCGTAAACCTCCCGACCACCATCGAGAACGCCAAGATCGCGCTCATCCAGTTCTGCCTCTCGGCGCCCAAGTCGGACATGGAGAGCAACGTCGTGATCAACGACTACGCCGCCATGGACCGCATTCTGCGCGAGGAGCGCAAGTACATTCTGGATTTGTGCAAGAAGGTCAAGAAGTCGGGCGCGAACGTGTTGCTCATCCAGAAGAGCATCCTGCGCGACGCCACGAACGACCTGTCGCTCCACTTCCTCGCCAAGATGGGCATCCGCGTGATCACGGACGTCGAGCGCAACGACATTGAGCACATTGCCACGACGCTCGGCTGCCTGCCGGTCGCCAACATCGAGTACCTCACGCCCGACAAGCTCGGCTCGGCCGGCCTCGTCCACGAGGAGACGCTCGGCGGCCACAAGGTCGTCAAGATCACGGAGATTGCGAACCGCGGCCAGACCATGTCGATCCTCGTGCGCGGCTCGAACAAGCTCGTGCTCGAGGAGGCCGAGCGCTCGCTCCACGACGCGCTGTGCGTGGTGCGTTCGCTCGTGAAGAAGCGCTTTTTGATTTGCGGCGGCGGCGCGCCCGAGATCCAGATGTCCCAGAAAATCGCGGCCTACGGGCGCACGCTCGAGGGCCAGGCCGGCTACTGCCTGCAGGCGTACTCGGAGGCACTGGAGGTGATCCCGTTCACGCTCGCCGAGAACGCCGGCCTGCACCCGATCGGCATCGTCACGGAGCTGCGCGCCAAGCACGCGCAGGGCCTCGCGAGCATGGGCATCAACGTCCGGAAAGGATCGATTAGTGATATGTATGAGCTCAACGTGCTGCAGCCGCTGCTCGTGAGCGTGAGCGAGATCACGCTCGCCACCGAGTGCGTGCGCATGATCCTCAAGATCGACGACATCGTGATGGTGCGATAAGCGCACAACGATAGCGGCAACCACGCTTTGATCCCCTGCGCTTCACGACGCCAGCAGCATTGGCCGGGATGCCAGAGGAGCAGAGAGGAGCGGACGTGACGAGAGAGGGAAAAGACAGACACAGGAGACAGAGAGAGGAAGGCTGAAATATATTGGTTACGATCGACACATATGCGAAGGCATCACATCGTCCGGTCTCTACGTACAGCATTGTCTGTACGGGCAGTTTACATTCATCTAATAGGGAGTAGTATAAAAAAGTAGGGCACGCCAACCGCTTAGGCCATGAGCGTGTGCGGCAGGTGGATCGTGCTGTTGAGCGCGACGGCGCTGTAGCGCTGCGTGGCGTGGTCAAAGTCGACGACGTTGACGCACGTGTTGTCCTGTGTGAGCTCGTGCATGCTGTCGAGCGAGCCATGGAGCAGCTGCGTGAGGATGACCTTGTTGAAGCGGCCGTGCGTGACCATGAGCACCTGGTCGCCGCCGGCGGCGCGCTGCATGAGCTCATTGATCTTGCGCGCGCCGCGCTGCACGACGTCGAGCGGGCACTCGCCGGACGGGAACTTGACCGAGTAGTCGCCGTGGCGCCACTGCTCGTGGATGTCGTGCACCTGGTCGTCGAACAGCGCGTGGTCATGGCCTTCCATGACGCCGAAGCTCATCTCCTCGAGCTCGGCAAAGTGCTCGAGCTCGAGCTTGGGGTGGAACTTGGCGACGATCGTCGCGGTCTCGCGCGCGCGCCGCAGCGTGCTGCTGTACACGGCGCGCAGCGGCACGTTGCGCATGGCGTGCGCGAGGCACGTGGCCTGGAGCAGCCCGGCGCCGTTGAGCACCGTGTCCACGCCGCGGCCCTGGTACTTGTGCTGGCGGTTGTACTCGGTCTGGCCGTGGCGGCATAAATAGAGGCGCGTGGCCGAGGCCGCCACGGGCGGCAGCTGCTGCGCGATGGACGGCACGTCGAACGCCTGGAGCTTCTTCATCATGGTCGCGACCGCCGGCGGGGACGACGGCATCTGGGCGGAGGAGGCGGACAGCACCGGCGAGTTGGCGGCGGATGGAGAAATGGACGGCGCCTGCGGGGCCATGGTGACGGCAGGGGAATAATGAAGAACTGACGCTGTGGGGATATAGGAGATGGAGAATGGGAGGAATGGAGGACGCAGAGGACGACGGAGGCGAGTGCCATCGGCTGGCGCGCGTGGATGGGGGGTGTAGAAGACGTTTCACGTCGCATGAACTGGCTGCAGCGACAGTCCCAGGTACGTCAGGACGACAGGAGGAACGGACGGATGGCATGGATGCGCATTCACTCTGCTTTTAATGGGGACTTGATGATCTTCGGAAGAATGCGCCAATCAGAATGCTGTATATAAAGCGCATAGAGACGACCCCTCGTCCTAGAGGAAGCTGTTGCGCCTGGCTCGAATGAAACGGGTGGAAAAAGGAGGTCGAAGATATGCACCTTGTTTTGGACGAGACCAATCTCTAATGGGATATTCGAATAGTCATAATTGCCAAAACAGGGTAGTACAAACAAGAGAATGACTGTAATGGTTCAAAACTATGCATGTGAATGCGAGAACGCCAGGAGGTGCCCGCGTGTATCGTTTTTCTCTTTTCTCGTCGTGCACGTGCGAGACCTCATTTTGTGAGAAAAATACTCCGGTGATCCGTATATTGAATATCGAAGCTTTCTGATACCACACTGTCGCTTTTCGCACGGAATGTGATGGAGCTGTGGCATCCTTTCACCCGAAAAGGATCCATCGCCGTGAGAACGATCTTGTGGCGACCGAAATCCGGAATCTCGCACGTGCACGACGAGAAAAGAGAAAAACGATACACGCGGGCACCTCCTGGCGTTCGCGCATTCATATATTTCAGCGTCGGCGAGTCAGAGGCGTATATAACTGCTCTCGCGGAAGTAGAGCGGCGTGACGGCCGGCCGCGGCGGCGTCTCGGGCGCGCGGTAGCGGCGGCGCCGCACGAGCACAACGCTCAGAACGCCCACGGTGGCCACGGCGCCGCCCACGATGCCGTTGAGCGCCGTGCAGCTGATCGTGTCTGTTGTGAACGCGCCGCTGGTAGGCGTGCTCAGCGACGTCGCGTTTAAAGCCGTCACGACGGTCACGGCGGTCGCGTTGGCGACGCCTGGAAACACGCAGCTCCAGTTTTGAGAAGACAGCTCGAGCTGCACGCACTGAGCGTCTTCTGGCGCGACGCAGTCGGACGTGGCTGACTGGAAGCTCGCGTAGTGCGGCGCGCACTCGCCGACGGCGCTGGCGCCCTTGACTGGGCACGCGCCGGGTTGGGATCCCGCGCAGATCGTGGCTGCGTCGCGGGCGATGCAGAACCACGAGTCGTTTCGCACACGCACGCGAGCCGTGTTACACTCGGTTACGTGCCCGCGCACGGTGCTCACGAAGACGCTGAGCATCAGCGCCAGCGCGACCACAAAACAAACGCCGCGATTCGGCATCGGTCTTTGCGTGCGAGAAGAGACGTTGGAGTGCTTCTCCATCGAGACAGGTAAGCGGCTTGGGCCTCTGGTCTCGCCCACTACGTAGAATAACCAGAGTTGGCTCCACTCGACACAATTCCATGGCCTCGCGACCCTTGCACTTCTGGAGCGCACGGGCGGCGAAAGTGAACCGGCGCCGCCACGTTCCTTGCATTTTCTTGATGCTGCGCAACAAGACAAGAAGGAGACACTGATGGACACCCATGTGATTGTTGGAGTGGCGGCTTCGTGCGCTCGCCGGAAATGAATTTGAGATGATCGGGTTATCTCCCATATGATCTACTGTTCTGATTGCGGCTCCTCGCGACGTCAGCATCGACTTGGATCGGTCACAGTGGTGGAGCCACAACTACATGGACTTGCAACGAACTAAATGGCACGCGAGGGGGAACGAGTAAATAACACTGCGACGTCGGACGGGGGACAAAACGCATATTTCGCTTGACTGGGGCGGGCGGCAACACGACGAGGAAGAGAGGAAGCTTGCGGGACGGTGAGTCTCACAACGCTGCACATTTAGACGGGCGTCTCCATGTCATTCTTGAAATCGACAATCTCGTTGCTGGGCGAGCCCGTGGCGGGTGTCACGGCCTCGTCCTCAGCGGCCTCAGCCTCCTTCTTCGAGCGCTTCTTCATGAACACGAAGCCGGCGATGCCGACGGCGGCGACGGCGCAGCCGCCCACGGCGAGCGGGATCGTCCAGGCCGACGAGTTCGACGACGAGGACGAGGACGCCGCGGCTTCCTCCTTGTTGGCCGAGAGCGCGACGCCCACGACACCGACCTCCTTGCTCTTGACGTACGGGTTGCTGGCGTCCGGCACGGCGACGTTCGAGGTCGCGAGGTCCTCCGAGCGGCTGTGGATGATGGCCTGGCCCTTGACGAACGTGGTCTGGCGCAGCGTCTCGGGCGACTCGAACACGAGCGGCACGCCTTTGACCTCGCCGATCTCGTTGGGAGTGGCGGCGTTCACCGAGGCGCAGAGCACCGCGGCGGCAGCGACAATGATGGCCGAGAACTTCATGTTGGTGGGAATGGGCTGTGCAGAGGAGAGTGCTGTGGAGCGCGGATTGCAGAATGAGCTGGAGGAGCAGCGGTGGCGAATGCCACAGACGTCAATGGCGGCGTCATCTCGCGCGCGCTACGCCTTTTCATGGAGTCGGAGCCGTATCCCCCTAATGGCGCCTGGTCAATTCCCTCGCTACACACACAGCGTGGACCTCCTGACTGCGCTCCCAGCAGCGACACCAAGGTGACATCCAGTCTCCTTTACAGTTCGTCGGGATCCGCGAGTATACTTTGTTCAAGATGTCAAGAGTCAGACCCGCCCCTCACCAGCTGGTAGGTCAGGTTGTCGGCCACGAGCCGAGGCAGCGGGCTCTGGACATCCTCACGTATACTGAAACCAAGTGAAAACTTGCGACAACTGGAAAGTGTAAAGGAACCGGTTGGCCCGATTGGCAACGCCAGACACCGGACGCCCACTTGTGAACTGCGGATTGACAATAGAGCTGGTCATCCAGGTCGCCAGCAGCTACGGTATCATAATGTTCGCATATCACTCGGAATCCAGGGGAAGCAAACACGTTGGACCGACCGCCGTGGTGCAGCCCCACCCAGAGTTCTCCCAGGTGCCGAGCCAGCAGACGCCTCGGTGGACGCATCAAACCGGCGCTTCTACTGCCCGGCAGCGATGTCATGTGGACGAAGACGTCGCCACAGGCTGGCGTGGCGGAAGCGGACGTGCGCTGGTTGTTGAGACAGCGGCATCAAACCATGGAACTATTCCAGAGCTCATTCGAGGGCGAGAGAGAGAGCGTGGGCGTAACTGTTCCGGACTGGTCTCATGTGAAGTCTACACTGGTCTATCGACGAGTCCATCATGGCCACGTGCGTTACGCGGGGGATGATTACAGTCCTCCGCTCGTCCCAAGCAGTTGGCGTCCTCGACACCTGGGCACAACTCCACTAGCAGCCTCACCGCGGCAAGCGAGCTGCACCTCTAGACCGACAGACAGCCGCTTGCTCTCGTGGATACCCAGC
Organism: Pythium folliculosum; assembly: GCA_023336295.1. Classification (NCBI taxonomy): domain Eukaryota; phylum Oomycota; class Peronosporomycetes; order Pythiales; family Pythiaceae; genus Pythium; species Pythium folliculosum. Next base: position 19,599 of record JAADWV010000270.1, read on the forward strand.
CCGAGCCGAGAGGTGGCTCCGTGTGGAACTCGCCTCGCGAAGCGTCACATGAGCAGCATGCCGTCCCGAATCTGGTCTCCACGGGAACATCAATCAGACCAACCTCTGGGGGTGCACGCGGAGACGTACTGTGCTGTTTGGTGTACGCCAGCATCAGGGCTCACGCGAGCTGCTAAAAAACGCGAGACGCGATGAGGAAAGATCTCCGTACATTACGGCACGAACGGCGCCATCGGCCTGGATATCGGCGGGCAGTTGCTGCTTGCTGGGATCTCGTTGTTCGCCAGTGACCGATGTCACTATTTCGAATACTGACTTAACTGTCCCCTCTATGCACGCTAGGTGGGAGCAAACCACGCCTATGCACAGCGAGAATGATAGTTTGACCCTTTTCTGGGCATTTCTTGGCCCGTACTGGCCAATCAAACTCGTGCTGTTTGACAACTGTGGTAGTGCTTGCCGAGAATAGCAAGCTATTTTCTCAGAAGAATGAGAGTTTCCTCAGAAATGTGGAAGATATTCTCAGAGGACTGGGAGGTTTTCTTGGGGAGCGGCCAGTGTCTCTCTGACCAGGCCAACAAACTTTATTAATAGGTTGGGAGGAACGAAAGTGATGGCGCATCGGACATCGCGTCGCGCTCGTGGTGCGTTCTGGTGATTCATGAGACCAGCGTACAGTACCTCGCGGCCCAACGTGGCCTCGCCGCCCAACGTGGCCGACAGTGCTTTCGTTGAGCTCGGTGTCAGCACGTCAACGATCCTGTGGTCGCAACTGACCACAGTCCCACGATCGCCGAGCACTGAGGTGGACTCACAGCCACTGGGCTCTCCCCCACTCGTGCGACGATGTGGCCCAGTGAAGCCCGGCAATCGCACCCGCTCCAGTAGATTCTTGAGCGTCGGCGGAGTGTTTTGTGGTGCGAATCGCAAACGAGTGGGCGAGGGAGGCAGCACAGGAGGAGACCGAGCAAATGTCGTAACGGGCGCCCGAACCCACGCGTTGGATCAACAGGTTTGTGTTCGTACGCCTCAGTGCATGAGAGAAGCCACCGAGAGGTAATTTTCCAGGAAACTTTTCTGGGTGCTGCGGTTGCTGTAATCACAAGCAATCTGGCCCCACACGTTGAAGAGCTAAAGTGCAGTTGGCGCCGGCCTGTCGATTCGCTCGCATGGGGATTCGCTTGAGTTTGCGCATTCAATCCTCCACCGAGCTGGGCACAACGAGGCCAGCTCGACATGGATGGGGCGGCTGCATCGCCGAGCAGAGAGGGGCTTCTGTGTGTGTACCGAGGCCGCGCCTAAGAGGCTTCAGGGAGAGCCTACACATTCTGAAACCAGCTGATTGCTGCTTTCTCGCCCGCGCTCACAACCTGTCGAACTCGCAGCCGGCGTTGACAATCACAGACCGAGAAGATAACACTTTGGCGACCGCAGGTGCTCCCACATCCCCCCAAATTTTCTTCCTCCGCTGAAAGGCATCCTGTCGCTCGTCCGGATGCGGATGACCAGATGGCTTCCGTATGGTCACACGATGACCGCTGTCCATCAAGTCTGGCGCGGCTTTGTACCCATTATCAGAAATCCGCGTCCACAGTGATGTGAATTCGGGTCGCGTCCAGTATCTTTCGCGATCTGCTCGACTCTCGTATCCAACCCACAGCGCTACAGTATCGGGAATAGACGGCGTTTGATTATGTAGTCCGATGTACAATGCCTGTTGTTGTGCGCTCTATGAAGAGTGGATCGCGTGGCCCGCCTCACGGCGCATCCTTGAAGGGGGGAGGGAAGGGGACTCCTCTCGGGAGCGTGCTGCCCAACTTGGGCCCTAAGTGCCCCCAGTTGAACAAGAAACCGGCCAACCTGCTCCTCCGCTTGCCTCCTAGGTTGACGCCCCACCTCGGGTGCTTTCATTCTGCGCTTCGGCGTTCTTCTCACTCCGCATTTCGCCTTCTTCCCCGCAAGCGGCCAACCAAGCCAAGTCCACCATCCCAGCTCTCCCTCGTCCAGCCATGGTCGCCCACGTCGCCTCTATCGTCGCGTTCGCGGCCGTCGCCGCCAGCTCGCTCGGCCAGACCGAGGCGCTGCCCCGCGTCCACACGGGCGTCCACCGCGCGCTGCGCGCGCAGGGCACGGTCAACCTCGTGGCCAAGTTCAAGGACACGATCAAGAACCCGGCGCAGTCGGTCCACGAGGCCGACTACGCGGACCGCAGCGCGCGCATCGCGGCGCTCGTGGCCACGCTCGAGGCCAACGCCGGCAGCAGCCAGAGCGAGGTCACGCAGCTCCTCGCGAAGGAGGCTGCCACGGCCGAGCCGCTGTTCTCGTCCTCGCAGCGCCTGTGGATCTCCAACATGATGGTCTTCAAGGACGCGAGCTTGGCGCTGGTCGAGAAGCTCAGCGCGCTCGAGTCGATCGCCGAGCTCCGTGAAGAGAAGGTGTTCACGCTCCCCGAGGTCAAGGCCGTCAACACCACGGCGACGCTCGCCGCGAGCGCCGAGTGGGGCGTCCAGCGCGTCAAGGCCACCGACGTCTGGGCCGCGGGCAACACGGGCCAGAACATCATCGTGGGCCACATCGACTCGGGCGTGCTCGGCTCGCACGAGACCATCAAGGGCAACCGTCGTGCCACGTACTCGTGGTTCGACCCGGAGAAGAACGCCGCGACGCCCTACGACAGCAACGGCCACGGCACGCACACGCTCTCAACGATCGTCGGCTCAGGCGGCGTGGGCGTCGCGCCCGGCGCCACGTGGATCTCGTGCAAGGGCTGCCGCGGCCGCCAGTGCCCCGAGGCCGACCTGCTCACGTGCGGCCAGTGGATGACGTGCCCGACCGACACGAGCGGCAACAACAAGGACTGCTCCAAGGCGCCGCACCTCGTGAGCAACAGCCTGGGCGGCCCGGGCAACGACCCGTCGTACCAGACCGTCGTGGACGCGTGGCTCGCGGCCGGCATCATCCCGATCTTCGCCAACGGCAACGAAGGCCCGACGTGCAGCAGCGCCGGCTCGCCCGGTGACTACACCAACGTCATCGCCGTCGGCGCCACCGACATTAACGACGGGCTCGCGGACTTCAGCAGCCGCGGCCCGGCCGTGGGCAACGCCAAGCTCGTCAAGCCCGACATCTCGGGCCCGGGCGTGGACATCCGCGCGGCGTGGAACACGGGCGACTCGGCGTACAACACGATCTCGGGCACGTCGATGGCGACGCCGCACGTCTCAGGCGTGGTGGCGCTGCTGCTGAACGCCAAGCCCGGACTCAAGTTCGCCGACGTGCGCGCGCTGCTCACCTCGACGACCAACAAGGCGCTCCAGACCGTGAGCGCCACGTGCGGCGGCACGGGCAACAGCGTGTTCCCGAACAACCAGTACGGCTGGGGCCTCATCGACGCGGCCGCGGCCATCAAGAAGAGCGGCGGCGCGGCCCCCACGGCGGCCCCGACGGTCGCCCCCGTGCCGACGACCAAGGCCCCGACGGCGGCTCCGACCACCGCTCCCGTGCCGACGACCAAGGCTCCGACGCCTGCCCCCACCACGAAGGCCCCGACGCTTGCGCCCACGCCGGCGCCGACCGTGAGCTGCAGCCAGGCGACCACGCGCGCGCAGTGCGTGGCCAACCCGAGCTGCACGTGGTTCTCGTTCTTCCAGATCTGCTTCTAAGCCCGCCCTGACGCGATGCGGAAGCGCGCGCGCGTGCGTATCAAATCTCCTTCTTGTTGGACATCCACAAATCCACTGCTAATGACTGACCAGCCCATTGGCCTCCGGGCCACGCGTGGCTGCTGGAAAGTTCTTCCGCACGCCAAAGTCGATGAGTAGGTGGCGATCCCAAAGGACACCCATGATATGGGTACACTTTAATCACTCTTGATTGGCTTATATGGTTCGTTGAGTCCACCGGATTGGCTATAACTACAATATTCCTCACACCCAGCATTTGAGCGCTGATGAGGATTGCCACGAAAAGTCAAGAAAGACACTGCTCCTCAGCCACTCCGATACCATCGCTACATGGCGACCACGACAACCACGACGCTCTCATCGTCGGCACTCGCGCACGTGCTCACGGACGCGCCGCTGCTGCAGCTCGTGACCTCGTTCCAGCGCGGCGTGCCCTGGGCGGCCGTGCCGCTGCTGCGCCGGTACCGCGCCGACGGCCGCGTGACGTTCGATCTCGCGCGGGGCACGTTCTCGAACGCGCAGCTCCAGGACTGCCGTGCGCTCGACGAGTGGGCCGTCCATACCATGGGCGAGGCCATCGTGTTCTACGGCGACTTTGACGCGCTGCGCACGGTCTGGCGCCAGTGGGGCTCGACCCACGGCACGCCGGACGACCGCGTGCAGCTCCACGGCCGGCTGTGCGAGGCCGCGTGCATGTTCGGGCGGCTCGACATGCTCCAGTGGCTCTACGACACACAGCGCGATGTGGTCATGGAGACGTCGCGCACGTCGATCAACGTGTACACGAGCACGGTCCACGGCCAGCTGCACGTGCTCGAGTGGCTCGTCGAGCGGTTCCCAGCGCACGCGCGCGCGGTGCTGCGAGCCGTGAACTGCACGGAAGTGGTCCGCGGCGGCCACGCGGCTATGCTGCGGTGGCTGCTCCCGCGGCAGCTCGGCCGCTTCCCGCCGGACGCCATGAGCATCGCATGCGAACACGGCCACCTCGAGGTGCTGCAGCTCCTGATCGCGTATACGCTGATGGTGCCGCGACCGCTGCTAGATAAGCTGCTGGACAAGGCGGCTATCGCAGGCCACGTGCGCGTGGTCGAGTGGCTCGCCACGGAGAAGCACGCGAGGTACAACATGCTGCTCGTGGCGCGCGTGTTGGCACGCGGCCACGTTGACGTCGCCGACTTTTTGCTCACGCATCGCCACGCGTACACGCCGCCTATCGAAGGCGCGCTGGACGCATCGGCAGTCGAGATGGTGCTCCATGCCAAGCAGCTTCAAGCGCTTGCGTTCCTCATCCGAGTGCGGGACCGAGAGAAGTTGCCACTGTCGGTGCGCGTCTGCACGCGCATGCGGCACTCACTCGACGCGCTGCAACTGCTGCTCCCCATCAGCTCCGACGCTGAGGTGATGCGCACGCTCGTAGAGCTGTCGGTCCGCGAACTGGCCGGCGTCTCCGTCGCGTATCTGCAGACGCGCCACTCGTTCCCAGCGCCCGTGGTCGCATTCGTGGAGCGCAACGAGCGCCGCGCGCTCGGTGCACTGCCCGCGATGATCTGCGCAGCCACGAAAGATGGTGACGTCTCTGCGCCGTCCAGCTTGGTCCAGAATGCGGAGTTGGCGCGCGCCGCCGCGGAAGCCACAGCGCCAGATTGGGCGGACGCGGTGCTCGTGGCGTCGCTGGCGAGTGAGCCGGCGCTGCTCAAGTGGCTGCTGCGGTTCGACCAAGCGACCAAGGGCGATGGAGAGAACAAGCACGTGACCGCGGAGCTACTCGAGATCTGCGAGCAGCTCCGCTGCGGAGCCGATGCTGCCCCGCTCCGCGAGCTCGTCGGAAGACAAGAGATGGAGCCATGAAGCGAAGAGTGACGGTCCCTATGTGCCCATTCATGATTTCTTCCTGTTTCCCAAATTTTACGCATTTCAGCCGCCTACCTCGTTTGAGTGACCGCGCTCGATTGCGTCATGCGCCTGCCCCAAGAGATTTTTCTTCCAGCACCGACATCGTCCACCGGTGTGTTTTCATCCAATCATCTGAATTTCGGAACATTATCAGCCAATCATACGTTTTAATCGGTGTTGTTTAGCTTGCCCAAAGACGTTGATGCGAGTATTTCCTCTTCCTGCCTCCCCATCGCCTTTGCCTTCCATTCGTCGCTCTTCCTTCCGTGACGAGCAGCTCCAAATCCCCAATTGAGCGCAAGATGGTGCAGGTGACGGTGCTGGACTACGGCGCGGGCAACGTCCGCAGCGTGAAGAACGCGATCCGCGCGGCCGGCCACACGTTCAAGGACGTGGAGAACGCGGACGACATCCGCAACGCCGAGGTGCTCATCTTCCCGGGCGTGGGCCACTTCCGCAAGGCCATGGAGTTTCTGAACGAAACCGGTTACACAGAGGAGCTGCGCGAGTACCTGCAGCAGAACCGCCCGTTCCTGGGCATCTGCCTGGGCATGCAGACGCTGTTCGAAGGCAGCGACGAGTGCCCGGAGCTGCCCGGGCTCGGCGTGATCCCGGGCCACGTGGGCGAGTTCCCGACCGACAAGGTCGCGGTGCCGCACATCGGCTGGAACGGCATCACGGTCTGGAAGAAGTCGGCGCTGTTCTCGCACCTCGCGCGCGCCGAGGAGTTTGACGCCACCAAAGTCTACTTTGTGCACTCGTTCCGCGCCACGCGCACGCCCGCGAACGAGTCCTGGGTGCTCACGACCACCAACTACGGCGGCCTCGAGTTCGTGAGCTCGGTGCAGAAGGGCAACGTCATGGCCACGCAGTTCCACCCGGAGAAGAGCGGCGCCATCGGCATCGCCGTGATCAAGGGCTTCCTCGAGAACCTCAGCTACATGGCCGACCACGACGACGAGATCCCCGAGGCCAAGTCGCAGCCGCCGACCGTGCTCTCCAAGCGCGTCATCGCGTACGTGAACCGCCGTATTACGCAAACGTTATGAGGGGATACCGAAAGGCTAATGGCGCGTGATGTGTTTGTTGTAGGTGTCTCGACGTACGCTCGAATGACGACGGCGACCTCGTGGTGACCAAGGGCGACCAGTACGACGTGCGCGAGAGCTCGAGCGACGGCGGCCACGTGCGCAACATGGGGCTGCCCGTGGACCTGTGCACGCGCTACTACCAGGAGGGCGCGGATGAGGTCGCGTTCCTCAACATCACGAGCTTCCGCGAGCAGCCCATCGGCGACATGCCCATGCTCCAGGTGCTCGAGGCCAGCTCCGAGAAGGTCTTCGTGCCGCTCACGGTCGGCGGCGGCATCCGCGAGTACGTGGACGACCAGCAGCGCAAGTACTCGGCGCTGGACGTCGCCGCGCGCTACTTCCGCGCCGGCGCCGACAAGGTCTCGATCGGCAGCGACGCCGTGTTCGCGGCCGAGGCCTTTTACGCGAACGGTAGCACCGGGCTCGGCGACAGCGCGATCGAGCAGATCTCGAACGTGTACGGCAAGCAGGCCGTGGTCATCTCGCTCGACCCCAAGCGCGTGTACGTGGCGTCGCTGGACGACGAGGCCGCCGCGAAGCACGTGGTCGTGACGCTCGACACGCCCGGCCCGAACGGCGAGAAGTACTGCTGGTACCAGGCCACGGTCAAGGGCGGCCGCGAGGCGCGCGACATTGACGCCGTCAAGGTCGCCAAGGCCTGCGAGGCGCTCGGCGCCGGCGAGGTGCTGCTCAACTGCGTGGACATGGACGGCCAGAAGGACGGGTACGACCTGCAGCTCGTGTCGCTCGTGAAGACCGCCGTGACGATCCCCGTGATCGCCTCGAGCGGCGCCGGCAAGGCCGCGCACTTTACCGAAGTGTTCCAGAAGACCAACTGCGACGCCGCGCTCGCCGCCGGCATCTTCCACCGGAAAGAGGTGTCGATCCAGGAGGTCAAGGACCAGCTCAAGGCCGACCAGATCTCGGTGCGACTGTAGATGAACGGAGTCCCGTTGTCGCCGTCATCGTAATCGCGACGTTGCCGACCGACACACGCCTCCACACCGTACCGCGTTGCGAGAAAAACCCCTCAACAAGAAATAGAACCGCGCTCATCCCTTGCTCCTGCTGATGGAACTGAGCTGTGGCTCGTGGTGTCATGACAGCTGCGGCGGCGCCAGGCTCGGCGGGAACACAAACAGCTCGCCGGGCCTAGTGGCTGGCGCCTCGGCCGCTCCACTCCCGCCGGTGGCGTTGGTGGCAGCACTCTCCCCGGCGGCTGCGATCGTGTACAGCAGGCTCCGCTTGGCGCGCGAGCCCGCCTCGGAAGAGGGCCGCTGCGGCGCGACCACCACCACCCCAGTGGCCGTCGGATCGTCTGAAGGCACACTCTGTGGCGAAATGGGTGGTCCTCTCGTAGTGGTCACGCTCGCGTCGCGCGAAGAGGACTTGGAGGCGCTCGCGCTGACTGTGCGTGCTCGAGCGCGGCTCGCAGGCGACGCGCCGAGTCGTCCGTGCGACGTCTGCGGCCGCGGGACCGTCATGACGTCGCTGTGGTTGCTGCTGTTGTTGCTCGCATTCGGTGGGCCGCCGATTCGCGCGCTCAGCGCGTGGATCTGCTGCTGGCGGTGCTTGCGGCTCACGGCCGCGGCCGTGGAGGACGGCGGGCGAGAACCAGACGCCGAGGCCGGCGGCGCCATCATTGGGTGCGCGTACGCGGCCGTGTCCTTCTCCAGCAGCCCCTTGTAGTCGATCAAGATGTCGCGCGACTCGTCCTGGCTGCGGCGGATCTCCTCGAGCAGCGCGACGTTCTCCTCGCGCAGGTTGCGCGCGGCGGTCATGAGCGGGCCTTTGACGACCGCGACGTCGTCGCGCACGCTCGCGACGATCTGCTCGGCGTGGCGCACGCGCGCGTCGAGCTCGGCCTGGTGGTCCGCGGCCTGCAGCACGCGCTCCGAGACCTTGGCGAGCTGCTGCGTGGTCGTGACGCGCAGCTTCTGCTGCTGCTCGCGCGCGTCGGCAAGCGCGCGCTCCGTCGCGTCCTGCAGCTGCCGCAGCCGCGCGTCCACGCCCTTGAGCAGCGTGTTCTGCGTGAACTGCTGGATCTGCGCGAGCGTCGCCGTGGCTTGCTGGCTCGTGTGCGTGAGCGCGTCCAGCTCCGTGCGCATGGTCTCGGCCGCGAGCTGCTGGCGCGCCGCGTCGGCCTGGAGCTTTGTCTGAAACTCGCGCACGCGCGCGTGGATCTCCTCAAAGCCCACGCGCGTTTGGGCGTTGTCCTGCTCCACGGCGTGGACGCGCTCCTTGGTGTTCTCGAACGCGCTGAAGAGCTGCGCGATCGAGTTGCGCGACGCCGTGTGCTTGCGCGTGAGGTCGAGCACGCTGACGTTGAGGTCCGCGAGCTTGTGCTGCCGCTGGCGGTCGGCCTGCACGTACTCCTGTAGCGCCTCGAGCTGGCTGTTCATGCGCGCGATGCGCTCGGCCGCGGTCTCGATCGCCGCGCGCTGGCCGTTCGTTTCTGGGTTGAAGATCCGGTCAAAGTCCTCGATCGAGAGCTTGGCGCTCACCTGCGCCTCGATCTGGTGCGCGAACTGCGCGAACAGGTCGTGTACGCTCTGCTCGAGCGCCGTGCGGAACTTCTTGAGGTCCCACGTGCTCGACTCGTAGACCGAGATGTCGAGCTTCTTGTGGTGCAGCGCCTGGACCGCGTCCACGTCGGCCTTTTTCTCGAGCGCGTCCAGCAGCTCGACGCGCGCGCGGTCGATCGACGACGCGACGTTGGACGGCGAGCTCTTGGTGCATAGCGCCGCGTCCAGCTGCGCCTGCGTGACGAACCTCGCCACGTGGTCGCGCAGCTTCTGCTGCCCGTCCAGCGCCGCGCGCTCCGAGAGCTGGAGCTGGTGCACCTGGCTTTTGAGCCGCTCGACCTCGCCCCAGAGGTACCGCGCGTCGGCGATCGCGAGCGCGTGCGGCGGAGACGACGGCGTCGCGGCGGCCATTTGCGTGCGTGGCTGTCACGTCAGGGAAAGTCAAGCAGCGTGCGTGGACGACGACGACCGCGTGAGGCGCGGAGCTATCTTTGCAGCCCTTCCGATTAGCCTCTGTAGCCATCTTGTCAACTGGTCAGCCTGGCTTAGTTCACGTTGGCCAATGTCACTCTAATGCGGAATAGTGACCTGTTGCACCTTGTCTTTGAGGTTTTAGTGCCCCCTTTTTCCGCCCCGCCCCAGCCGACACCGCGGAACAACAAACAACAAGCCGGCAACGGGAGGGGGAAACACGGAGGGGGAAAGCGCGTGTGATCGCCATCAGCATCTCTCGCTTTCTCGCTCTTCCTGCGCGTGTCTACGTCCGCCACGCGACCGACCGACCCCCGCATCGCACGCGCCGCGTCGTCTTCTCCGGATTCCCAACTTCCCGCGCCGCCAACGCGTCCCTACCGGCCGCACCAAAGCCATGGACTATGACCTCGTACGTTGCCTCTGTGGTTGATGGGTATCAATTGTATCGCACGAACTAACCGCGTATTCTATTAGGGCGACGACGACCTCCACGACGGCGAGCTGCTGCCCGGCGGCGGCGGCGGCCCGACGTTCGAGGACCTCGCGATCGACGACTCGCTGAGCGACCTGGACCGCGTGGCCAAGTACGTGTGCTCGAGCATCGCGCTGCAGCGCGTGATCCACGTCAAGATGCTCGGCGACACGGCGCGCGACGTGGGCTTTGCGCGCTTCTGCGACGTGCTGCTGCCGCTGCTCGAGCCGCTCGTGTGCGACGTCGAGTACGTCGTGCGCCAGCACGTGGCACTCCAGTTCCCACCGCTCGGGCGCTTCCTCACGCGCGCCGAGGGCCACGCCGACGACGGCTACCGCGTGCTGCTTGACAGGATGGTGCCGCTCGTGGCCAAGCTCGTCTCGGACAAGCAGCACGAAGTGCGCAGCGCCGCGAGCGAGAGCCTCGTGGAGCTCGCGGCGCTCGTGAAGCCCGAGGACCAAGGCCAGCACGTGCTCACGATCGTGCTGCCGCTCGCGCATGACGACGACAACGAGCAGTTTCGCATCTCGGCCATCTCGCTGTACCACGGGCTCGCGGAGCACCTCGGCCCGGAGCTGTGCCAGCAGTTTTGCGTGCCCGAGCTCATCTCGCTGTCCGAGGACCCGGTCTTCCGCGTGCGCAAGTCGACGGTCCAGAGCTTTGCGAATGTGTGCAAGACCGCCGGCCAGGAAGTGAGCCGCGAGCGGCTGCTGCCGTCGTTCCAGCGGCTCGCGCACGACGACATCTGGGCCGTGCGCAAGGCGTGCGTCGAGTCGCTTGTGAGCATCTCCGAGTCGCTCGCGCCGCAAGACCGTGGCGAACTGCTCATCCCGCTCTACGAGCATTTCCTGAACGACAGCTCCCGTTGGGTGAAGCTCGCGGCCTACCAGAGTCTCGGCCCGTTCCTCGCATCGCTGGAACGCAAAGACGTCACGGACGAGATGCTGCAGCACTTTTTGGGCATGGCAACGAACGCGGCGTCGGCGCAACTTGGCGGCAGCGGGGAAGTCGACATGCGGTTCCACTGTGCGTTCAACTTTCCGGCGATCGCCAGCATTCTGGGCCAGAGCGAGTGGCACAAAATCTCTTCGACCTTTGACGCGCTCAGCCAGGACTCGTTTTGGAAGGTGAGACGCACATTCGCCTACTCGCTCCACGAACTCGCACGGCTACTCGGCTCGGAGATCACGGAGTCTCAGCTCGCGACTGCGTTCGACACGTACTTGAGGGATATTCCGGATGTCAAATTCGGTGCCGTCGTGCATTTTGCAGATTTTTTGCAGCACCTCTCGCCAGCCTTCCGAGAAAGCTACTTGCCCGTACTCACCCAGCTCCAGACTGTTCTGTTCAACGATGAGACCAAGTGGCGCACTCGAGAGTTGTTGAGCTTGCAGATGCCGCAACTGTGTACTCTGTTTTCCGAGGAGTCGACGTTTTCCGTCATTTACCCGCTCACCATGAAGCTTATCACGGACAACGTTGCGGTTGTGCGACACCGAAGTGCCCGTGCCTGTCCATTACTGATCGCTCGTATCGCCGGCAACGCAACGCAGCTCCAGAGCGTCATGGACAAGCTGAAAGACCTCGCGAGCTCGCGTATTTTCACGGAGCGTCAAGTTTTCTTGCTGGTGTGCGATGCATTCCTGTGTCCCCCGACATCCGAGGAAAAAAATTCCTGCAGCGAGGCTACCACTGTGGCTCAAGCAGCGACAGGGACGCTGCTCTCGCTTTTCGAGACCGAGCTTGCAAGCGCATTCTTCGAGGCGGCCACCGATCCAGTCTCAAACGTTCGGGCGGTGTTTGGCGAAGTCTTCCTCTCCCACAAAGGTATGTTGTGCTGTGTGTGTGATTTTGTAGTGCTCTCTTCAGGCGCTTACGGTTCTGCTCTTCGCTGGGATTGACTATGTAGAGAGGCTTCTTGCTCATGATTCCTGTCCGGAGGCGTTACGGGAAGTCGCCGGTGTCGAGGATGCTATCACGGTCGAGCAACTTCTGTCAGGATTGCGCGAGCGATTACCGTTGCGGAAAAAGCCCAGTTTCGTGAAGCCCGTTGTAGATCAGCCAAAGCACGAAGCACCACTTGCGTCCGACGCAGAGCCAACGTCGACTGCGATCGTCTGCATAGATAGCGCCGTGGACCCAGCGTCAGTCGAAGTCAAGCTGGACGAAGAAGCCTCGACCGGCGACGATGCTTCCTCAGAACCGACGACGTCCACTGAGGATGCCCCAGCGGCAGCAGACGCTGTGTCTCTTCTCGTGTAAATAGCGAAGAGCAGCGTGGCGCAGTCCTCAGCGAGCAGTCAGCACGGGCTACGCGGTGTGCAGTAGGACAAAGCGTCCAACGCCACTGGCAGCCCACGCGACAAGTGCTGCACGGGACGAAGCGCGTTTAGGATTTTGTAGGATAGGAAGTGATAGATCGAAGGGGGAAAAGCGGCCGTCAAAAGATAGTTAGTCAACAGGAAGGGAAACACAGAGCACCCGAGAACGAACGAACGAGCGTCGCAACACAGTGGCGGTGAAGCGAGAGGGCGACGATACGCAAGTACAGCACGGACGCTGTTTCGTCGCTCGCCTGGACTCGGGTACAACTCATATCTGATACGAATGCACAGCTGAAATGCGAGGTGTTCCATTCCATGATTGGTGTTGTTTGTGTTGGCGGAAGGACAGTTCGACGGCTAAATTTTGCGCGGGGAAGTCTTCTACGTCTATCCGTGTCGTAGGAGTACAATCCGTGGGGACACTTCTAGAACGATCTGATCGGTCGGCGCGTGCGAGTAATAGAAGACCAAGAGCAATAAGACAGGGAAGATTGCGACCGCAAAAGGGAGAATGTGAGATAATAATTATGAGGGAACGAATATGCGCATCTACGGGATCGTGAGGAAGGGAGACACACGTGCGTGTGACGACGGCGGCGCCGTGCCGCTCGCTCGCCTAGCTGTATGTTCGTGGGGGCAAGAAGCCAAGAGAATTGCGCCACAGGAGGAGGTCGGAAGCGGGAGACGTCTGTCGATGAGGAGCAGTGCGTTGATCTTTGTCGTCCATGCGCGGTGTCTTCTTCTGCTTCTTCTACTGCCACGACGGCGGTCGAGCGAACGGGCAAGACGCGCGCTTGCGGTGGTCGCGCGGGCGAGTGTGTCTTTCTCTACTGCTTCTTGGCGGCGTCGTTGCCCGTCGTGGCCGCGGGCTCGCACATGGCCACGGGCACGAACGTGCCGTCGAAAATGTCGTGGCAGATGGCCTCGACCGCGCGGATGCCCTTCGCCGCGGTCTCGGCGCCGCGCGAGACCGAGAAGCTCTCGAGCTTCTTCGACAGCATCGGCACGAACGCCGTGACCTTGGCCTCGGCCGTGTACATCGTGAGCTGGTCGTTCTCCGGGTGCACCGAGTAGACGCACGTCTCCTCGACCGTCGCGACCGAGCGGAACGTGAGGTTCGTGCTCTTGAGCACGAGCGTCTTCTGCGCCGGGTCGCACACCGTCTCCTCGTACACGTACGAGTTGGCGCCGAGCGTGGACTTGACCCAACTCGGCAAATTGCCCTGCGTGCACTTGGCGAGCCGGCAGGTCACGAGCCGGCCCTGCGCGTCGATGCGGCGGTCCAGCACGTCCACGCGCTCCACGTGCGCGAGCGTCGGGTTCGGGTACTTGTTCCAGAACGCGCGCGTCACGACGTCCCACGCGAACGGGTACACGTGCTGCGTCTCGTTGGTGAGCACCATATTGGTCGGGAAATTCGTTGGGAGAATGGAAAGTTGGTGTCGGAGCGCGAAAAAGTTGGTTTGGTGGGGTTTGGTGGTGGGTGAAAAATCCAACGTTGGGAGGTTTGGTTGTGTGGGCCGTTCCGACGGGTGCAGTGCGGGAGAAGAATTGGCTCCGATTGGGCGAGCCGGGCCGCCCGGCCCGACCACCGACGTGGGACGCGTCCCGAATGGTCCCGAACGTGGCGCGAACGATCTCGAACAATGTCGGTCAGAACGAGAGGCGGCGACGCAAACAAGGGATTTGGTCCCGAATACAATGATCTGGGATCATAGACATTTGCGTAGCACAGTAAGGGGATTTTCGTACCGGTACTGTCACACGCCCACACGGTCGGACATGGCTCTCGGTCCGTGAAAACTTTCGGCTGTGTCATAAGTGACCGTTTAGAGGTGTGACGCGACAAACACCCTAGATGGCTACACAACGCGCTGGGACAACACACGTTGCACAAACGAGCAAGGACATGGAGTTTTGTTGGGCTACTGTATCTGCTGGATCCGCTACTACTGTATGGGCGCCTGCTGCGTGGGTGCATCGCCGGCGAGGAATAACTTAGAGAGACAGGGGTGTCGGGGCCGCAAGCCGAGTCGGTGGAGCGGGTGGGATGTGGATACCATCGCGCGGTTCGTGCGACGGTGGGGAGGGAACTACAGTGTACGAGAAGATGCTGAAGAAACAGGGCAGCTATGCCGTCACGTCCATGAGGGACGCGCGCTCACGGTCGGCCTTCTTGCGCTGAATGAAGATGTCGATCAGCTTCTGCTTGGTCACATCGACATGCTGCGCGAGGAATGCCGAAAGCTGGGCGTCTTCGTTGGTGGCGAAGTAGTAGGCAACGAGGCAATCGACCGCGCGCTTGCGGACATCGGAGCTCGAGTGCGTGAGCTTGGAGACGAGCGCAGAGAGGAGGCGCGCGTTCCACTCGGTTGACCGAAGCAGCACCGATGACTTCGATGACGTGCTCTGCTCGGCGGCTCGGTCCAGCACCGTGCGCACGAGCTGTAGAACAACCTGGAGCACTGGTGGATCGCGAGTCTCGACGAGGGGCATCAGAAGGTCGAGCACGCGATCGGACTTGATCGATGCGCGAACCACATCCGTCAAAGTGAGCTCGGCTAAATGTGCAGCAAGATCGACACGCCCGTTAATGCTATCAAGCAAGCCGATCAGGATGGGGTGGAAGAACTCTTCGGCTCGCTGCGGTTGGGCTCGGACCACGCGTTGCAGAATACGAACAGCGTTTGCGTCGCGCTCGGAAGCACCTTCAAGAAGCACTGACAAGACACGGGGAAAGAACTTCTCCCAGAAACTATCTGGCTCGCTTTTGATGAAGCATCCCATCTGTACACGTTGATAGAACGTTAGGACTCGGTGAGGGCGTAGATTTCGGTCATTGAATGGGGCGGCGGACTCACCTTGTGATACGCTGTGACCTTCTCGGCTTCTCCAACGTTGTTGTCTCCAACAATCGACAGCAAGTCCTCAAATTGCTCCTCGGGACTTCGCACAGATGCGGAGGATAACATGGAAGCGAAGTCGTTGAGGGAGCTGAGCGTCGTGTAGTCAAGAACAGGTCTGCGCTGCTCGACCTTCTTGCTCCCACAGGTCTGGCTCGCATCAGCTTCCCCATCATCTGCCTGTTTGCGACTTGTGACGATTGGGCTGGATGCGAACTTGGACGGGGACTGGGCATGCCGTTTTCTGCTCGTCGGGGGTTTCTGGGCGACCTCAGACGGCGGCGGAGGAGGAGCCTGGTTATCAGAAGCAGGGGTACCCGCGGGCAGTTGTGAAGCAGTCGAGCTGTTGACTCCACCTCCTTGCGTGAGACTCAGCACGATTCCCTTGTCTCGAAGTACTCGAGATAGGATACTACGCCTCGCCGGAGCCAATAGCGGCATCGAGCTCTCCACCTCTGTCGGATACAGTGCGCAGGCAACTTGAATAACACTAGCACATGACGTTGACACTGTGACTGGGACGTCGCCGTCCAGAAGCTGCGCGATCTTCGTGAGCAAGCCGCGCATATGGGCATTGTTCGCGCTTTGTTGGATGTAGTCGCACGAGGCTGGCAGTAGCTCCTTCACATAACGACAAACAGCGACCTTCATCCTCATGTTGGAACCATCGCCGAGCAGCTGGATCATGTGACCAATGAGCAGCGTAGGGTCGTAGGTTGCCATCAGAAACTCCAACGTTTCACGTGCGACTACCCGGGCAGCTTCCTTGGACTCGACTAGTTTCTGAATCAATCTTGGCACGATCGTCTTCAAGTGGGGTGTGACCTGTTGCTGATTCGTCACGCGCACGTACGACTGGAGTGCTTTCAGTGCAGCTTGACCCACGCGATAATGCCCGTCGCTAATATGGCGAATTATCGCCTGAAGTACTCGCTCATCCATCTTCTTTTCTTTGGCAGACATACCAGACTCGCTAGAGGGAAGGCTGGCCTTTTCGAGGGTGCGATCGATAAGCTCCATTGCCTCCAGACGTTCAGACCACTTCTCATGTTCGACACGCGCGAGGGCTTCTTCGAATCCTTCATCGGGTGAGATTGGTGGAGGTGCTGCAGCTCTTACAAGTTTCGAGGGCGCTTGGTCCCGGGATGACGTCGATGATCTTGATGGTGGTACCTCCACATCTGGAGCTGACTGTCGAGCCGAGGGCTCATGAGTTTGTTCGTCGATGACTGGTTCAGCTTCAGGCGTTAGTGCCCTGCGCTTAGGTCCGTGAGATCGATCTTTCCGCGCAATGGGGCCACCGGACTGCGTTGGTTCACCCATACTCGCCGATGGAGACGACGAATCTGCGACAACCTGGATCCGCTGTGCTCTAGGGACTGATGGCAAAGTTTGACTTGCACTTGATCCATCCCCGCGATCGACAACCTTCAGTACACGCAGCGGTCCCGCCATCGGCTTACCCGACCCTTGGAATCCGGATTCATCTTCGAAGTTCTGGATTCTGCTTGCACCAAGGCGCATGGCACCACCCTGGCCCAGTACACGGGCTGGGAGAGAGCGGGTGGGATCTGCTCCATCAGCTGCGTGGGCTGAGCCACCCAGGACTCGCCGCGGTCCAAGCGCTCCACCTGCAGATGAAGATGATGACGTGGGTACTTTCATTGCACCGCCAAACACGGCACTGGAAGCTTCGTTTGCGGGTACGAAGAGAGCTGACGAAGACGACGAGCCGAACTCCGACGTCGCATCCCCAAGCATTCTGGAAGCGGAGTTGTCTCGTCGAAGCGCGAATCGACCACTGCTTGAGAAGACCGATCCAGATCCAGATGCTGACTGTTGGCTATCGCTGTTTCGTTTTTCCCGGGCCGCAGCGTCATCCCTCACATTCTTTTGGGTAGATGGATCCAAGCGCTCGAGAAGACTGTCCGCTTCTTGCGAAAATATTCTGTGCAAAGCCCAGAAGCACTTTCTCGCCTGAGCTCGTACGTCGCCAACAGCATCGTGGAGAAGCGGAGGAAGCATCTGAATGAAGAGATCGAGATGCCTACCATTAAAAACCATGTGAGTATGCACGCAAAAACCCGGGCCACTTCAGAATAACGCCAGATATGCTCACGTACTTGCTAAGGAAAGCAACGCTCCACCGCTCAAGCGTCAGCGTCATATAACTCACGCAGTTCAGGCGAAGAACTTGATTTCTGGTTTTTGCACCTTCAATGAATCTGGTTGGGTAGAACATTGAGCAGTCAGAACCATTCAACGTCCGTGACAGCTCAATCCCGTACGTACTTTGCGATGAGCCTGTTGTAGCCATTCTTCGTGCTCTCGATAATTCCTCTGATCGAAGTATCTGACGCGGTCGAAATGACTTGAATGGTCACGTAGGTCGCCTTCATGAGATTAGTCATGAAGTACTCGGCATGCGGGTTGAACTCATCCTTGAGCACCTTGGCGAGGGTTTGTAGCGCCTGACACGCCTCCCGCGCAACTGATGACCGGAGATCCACGACTTGCTCGCTGAGAGCTTCTCGGATCGGACGGATACCTTGAGCAAGTACTGAAATGGCACTTGCACCGGTGTGATTGCACTTGTGTGTAAGTCGCTGAAAGTTCTTGAGTGAGTCAACTCGCACAGACCAGTCGTTGCCGAGGCGCAGTCCATCCGAGATCTTGGCCAGCTCCCGCTGAATATCCTTGTCGGACACACTACCCGATGGCCGTGCACTAACAGCTGAGGCGGTTGATGCATCAGCAACTGAGGCTGACTGGCTTCCGGTCGAGGATTGTGAGGGGGACTTGTCACTCACTGGAGCTGAGGTCAGAGGTGGGCGACTGAAGGCAGCGACGGCGGTGTCGATGTTGTCGAAATTGTACTCCTTGTTCTTGATAGCAGAGAGGAAGCGAGCCGTCGAACTCAGCGGGGCACTATCAACGGTGCGAGGGACCTCAGCAAAGCTGCTAACAGAGTACACTGGCTCCTCGCGGGTAAGTGGTGTACCAATCGAGAATTTCTCGGTGAGTGTCTTCATGTGGCCCGCACGAATCTTCTTGTTCTCAAGTTCGTACTGGTAGGAGGACAAGAATATGAAGTGTCAGCTTCTACACGCGATTTGAGGAATGGTATGGAACTGGATGGCAGGCACGCACCATCAGCGAGGGTCCCAAGTGTTCGTAAAACTTCTCCAACGCTCGCATGGCAGCATCACGGACTTCCTTGGCTGAGTCCTCGAGAACGCGGACAGTGTCATCGAGCACCTCGCTCTTCACCGGCGAGTTGAACAAGCGCAGCTGCTCCAGGCACCGCCAGAGCGCGTGCACGGTCTAGCACAACAACAGCAACAAATGTTCCGTCAGTGTGTTGTGCCCCAAGAATGTCCACGAAACGGAGCGCTAGCACGCACCTGCTCACGCGTGCGCCAGTTCTTGTGGGCGATGCAGGGCCGCAGGCGGTCGAACATGGCCGTGACGCCGAGGATCTGCGCGAGCTTGACGACCACGTCGACCGCCTTTTCGCGCACCTGCAGCTTGCTGTCGCCGAGGCACTCGATGAGCCCGTTCCAGATGACCTTGAACTGCGCGCGCACGGCGGCGTCGCTCACGCGCGCGAGCAGCAGCTCGATGATTTGGAGCGAGGTCATCGCGACTTTGAAGTTGTTCTCGCGCAGACACGGCGCGACATCGGGCAGCAGCTCCGTGAGAAAGTCCGTGTCACTCGCGAGCGGCTCGCGCTGGGCCTTGAGCGCGTCCAGCAGCGCGGTCACGCCCGCCAGACGCTTCTTGATCTCTATGGAAACGCATCATATCAAATCCCAACACGGTCAGCGGATTGCGGTCGTTCTGTTAGTCACGAAACCGCCCTAACACGTACGGTTGGTGCGCACGAGCGCGATGATCTCCTCCATGAACGTCGTCGGCTTCTCTCTCTCTCTCCTTCTTCCTATATGCGTGTGGTCTCCTCGGACAGCGCGCGCTCGTCGCCCCGGTGAGTCTGGGAAGCTTCGTTGGCGCGTCGAAGAGGTTTCCGTTTGCCGTTTTTTCGGTCAAGTTGCCGTCGTTCGCGGGTGGGTTTGTTCCCGGTTCCCCCCGCCGGGGTTTGAATTTCGGACCAGCAAGCCACTGGCGCGCGTAAATTACTCGGTATACTCGAAAGTAAAATAAAAGAATCCTGATAGGTATACAAAATCTGGTATAGTGTATACGCTCTGTGGGTGGTCGAGTGTAACCCGTGTAACCGGAGCCCTGAGTTGAACCAGACAGGGAGAAAGAGATCGAAGAAGATGACGGCGGCGGCGCAGGTGCGACGCCAGGCGGCCGCCAACGAGCCCCTGCTCGCGTACGTGTGGCGATGGGTCAAGCGCACGATCTGTGAGTCTTTCAGGGCAAAGAAAATGCGCGACAGTAATCAGTGGCCGCACCAACGGAGTTGAATTGGATATTCTAGGGCGCGTCCTTTTCGGCCAGACCGAGTGGGACGAGATCTGCGGGCCCGTGGCCGGCGCCGTCGACGAGCTCGTGCGCACGGTCAAGTTCCGCACGTCGCTCGCTCTCTCGAGCGCGCTCGTGAGCACGTGCAACGTCGTGTTCGATTTTGAAGGCTTCGATGTGCGTAGCTGATATCCTTTGGGAGGAAAGCGGCGGACACTCAGGGCGCTTTGTGGGGCCGTAGGTCAACGTCGTCGTCAAGGACATGATCCAGTCAGCTCGCATCAACGAGAACAAGCTGACGTGAGAGGGTTACCCGCATGCGCTTCGCCGTACAATCTGTTTCTGACAAGTGGACTATCTGTTGTACTCCTCTATTTGCAGTGTTGTCTCGAACGTCCGCGCCTGCCTCCAGCGCAGTAACTTCGTGAACCGTGTCTATGCGCGTGCGCTAGCGCTCAAGGACGAAGCTTACGACTCAGACAACGCCCGCCACGAGGTTCGTCTGACTCAAACGACAACCGTGGGGTCTGTGATTGGGATTCCTGACCTTTTTTGGGTATCTATGACCTCGTGAAGGCCATGCTGGAAGAGCTATGGTCCAACCTCAAGCCCGACGTTCGCCGCTCTGGTGGTCGCATCACTAAGGAGTGGGACGAGATCGGCTTCCAAGGTTGGATTGCAACAGTGTGGGTCTGCTGTCGACAGCAGGGCTTGGACTAACTGGTCGAATGTTGTTGTAGGCACGGACCCCAAGTCGGACTTCCGCAGCATGGGTGTTCTCTCTCTGGTCCAGTTGCTATACTTCACATCGAAGTACCCGGTCGAAGCGCAGCAGTACGAACTGTCTATGCTTGTGTGACGGACAAGTGTGTTTCGGGGACGCGACCACTAACTGTCAAACCGCTATTTTGCAGAGCCCTTGTCGAGTCCAACCACCCCACGCGCTGGTACCCGTTCTCCGTCACCGGCATCAACATCACCTCGTACGTTGCGCCTATTCTTCCCTATGACGCATAGCTCTAACGTGCTCTGTACTTCCGATCCCATAGGTTTATTGTCGACTTGATCCGGGAGCGTTTGCTGGATGTTCAAGTGTACCGCCTTGCAGACCCGACGGGAGCCGGCCAAGAAGAGGTTCTCGTCGCCGGCGCGAATGCTGTACACGAAGTGTACTGTACGTTTAAACCACATTGCTGTGACCATTGTTCTGGATGCCGTACTGACTACCATTGCCCTGACTAGGTGACATTTTCACACGCTTCAACAAGCTGTGGGTGGACTCCAACCCTCGCGACGTGATGGCGTTCCCCCGGATCTTCCAGTCGCTCAAGGACACGATTCGCAGTGAACTCACGCAGCGCTCCTTCTACTATTGATCCGGTGGCGCAACTGGGTTGCCATCCGTGCGTTCCGGTCCTCACAGAAAGCAACCCGGAACCCATCGTTCGCTTCGAATCTGGTCAGATGGCTACATCTAGTTCCTAACAATCCAAACTAAAAGCGTTACAAACACTGATATCGTTGGCTGCCAACCAATTGGCCGTATTTCAGCCAATCAGTGCATAGTGTTGTGTTCTCGTGACTGGCAACCAAGCGGGTGCAAGGCACACCAGGAAGCGACACCAAGCTCGAAGCGAAGCAAGCACCATGGCCGGACCGTCGAAGCCGAAGAAGGGACTCCACTCCAAGAAGAAGCAATACAAGCGCGGCCACGCCACCAAGTGCAGATCGCGCGACATCGACCAGATTCAGGTGCGCGCCTAAGGGCGTGCGGTGTGTTTGGCAGAAGCGCAGGGAGCTGACGAGTTTTTTCTCATTGAGTAGGATGACCTGAAGCTCGAGAACGCGTCGGGCAAGGCCATGACGTTTGAAATCGATGAGGATCTCCCTGGGTGCGTACTATGCCTAACGATGGATGCTGGACAGCATTCGCGATGGTGTATTGACCTGTCTACTCTGCGTTTGCGTCTCCCGACAGTCTCGGTCAGTTCTACTGCACGCCGTGCGGCCGCCACTTCATCGACGCCAAGACGCGCAACGTCCACATCGCGACCAAGGTCCACAAGCGACGGTGCGTGCTGTCATGCCTGCCTTCGCAGCACGGATGAGCGTTGATGCTGATAGTGTTCTTTGCGTATTGGCAGAATTAAGGACGTCGCGCAGAAGCAGTACTCGCAGCGGGAGGCCGACGCCGGCGCCGGCAAGAGCGTCGAGAAGTACGTGCCGATCCGCTCCAAGGACGCCGACATGGAAGATCTCTAGACAATAGGCAAGCCAGCCCTCGCCCTTGAGGAGAGGCATTTGTGTGAATATATTCTCTCAGCTCCATTTTCCGATTACACTGACTGCACTTCAGTATTGAACCTAGAACCATCTAGGTTTTAGCAGGTGTAACCTGTTGCGTAACCTTGTGCCGAACCGACAAACAAGCAACCGACAACACCACCTCACCACCGCGCCAACACAGAGCGCGCGACGCAGAGCCGACCGCGTGTGTGTACATCTATCTATCGAGCAACCGAAGAGCAACCGCGAGCGCCACCAAGCGTAACTCGCCTATAACGGTTCCATCATGGTGTGCGACAAGTGTGAGGAGAAGCTCTCGAAGCTGATCGTGCCCGACAAGTGGACGGACGGCGCGCGCAACACGACTGGCGGCAAGGACGGCGGCCGCGCCGTGGGCAAGGACCGCCTGGAGAAGCGCCGCCGCGCGAGCCGGTGCGTGCCGTCACCTTTGCGGGTCTATTGTACCTAGTGGAAGCGGACGCGTTTGTCTGACTTGTATTGGCTGTGGCACCCGACAGGTTCACGCCGCTGGCACGGTCTTGTAAGATCTGCAAGGCCAACGTCGCGGACAAGATGCATTACTGCAACCAGTGCGCGTATAAGAAAGGTGCGAGCACAGGCGGTGGCGAAACGCGCGCTTGACTTGGATGCTAAGGAGCTGAGCGTGTTTGGTGTTGTCAGGAATCTGCGCCATGTGCGGTCGGCGCGTGCTCGACACGAAGGAATTCAAGATGAGCTCCTGAGTCCAGCACATGTCAAGGCGGTATGAAGGCGATGGTGCTCTCTCGGCACTTCAGCGGCATGATGCAAGTGAGATCGATAGATTGTGGTGGCCATGGTCAGTGGTAATCAGACGTCATCTATTTATGGCCCTCATCGTGGTTGCCCGAGCATATTCGCTTACACTCCCGTCTCGCAAGACGCTGGAGCTCCGCGGTCTTGTGTTCAGGAAACCTTCTGTATCATGCTAGCGCGAACAACGAGCGAGGCGGTCCACGACGATGTGCTCGCGCAGCTGGAGGTGGGTGAGCCGCGCTTTGGTCAATTCGCTTTTCCGTTGGTGATATTGTGATTTCTTGCTCTTTCCATGTAGCACGCGACACCAAGTCCATGGAATGATGCCACAAGCGAGGCGTTCCTGCTAGGCAAGCCTTCTCGTTTAGGAGTATCAAAGCCGATCAAGAACGCGACTGCGCGCCACGAGAAGACCAAGGCAGCGACCAGTTCTCTACCCGTCATTCCGAACAACAACACGCACGAGTTCGTTCGGAGAGCCAGTTTGAGCCCGCGAGTCGGAGCTGTGCTGGATTCGAGTGCTGTGGCGAAGGCGTACAATGACCTGGTCACGCAGACCGAGTTCATGGTACGTGGGAGGCCACACGACATGACTGGCCTTGACGACGATTCTTGATAACATGGTCGGCGAACACGTGCGCTAGGCCATTACTCGGACGACCAACATGCACAACCGCTATCTCCACGAGCAGGCGCTCCGACAGGGTATCCAACAGCTCTCTCCGGACCGTGTCCAGGACGAAAAAGAGATCATCCGCTTCAACGCGCTCAAGAACGAAGTCGATATCTTCCAACAATTCCTCGACCCATTTGTGTTCACGATGCGCACGCCACGCGAGCACAGCGTCCACTCAAGCGTCTATCGCCATTTCACTCACATGCAAGGCATCCAGGACTTGGGCATCCCGATATACAGTCTGGGCATGTACACTGAGGAACCGGACGACAAATTCTTGACGCCTCGTACCGACGAGAACTTCTACCGACGCATTCGAAGACGAACGGCTGCAGACTTCATAGATGCAAGCCTCGTCTCACGGCCGACGCCTCGGAGACCACGACCGCCGAAAGACGAGTGATCAGCAGCGCGATTGAACTCGTGTTTCTCCATCGTGTTGGTATGGAAGGAGGGAGGAAAATGGAGGTCTAGGTACTTGTCTTTATTATCAGACACAACAAATGGCTTGGAATGAAAGTCAAAGCGCACGTAGTCGCTTGAAAGATACATCAGCAGAGCGTTCGGATCCACATGTGCATGCTTTGTGCACACATCGTCACAGTCACTCCTCATCTTACGCACTTGATGCGATGCTCGAGACACTCCTGCTCAATCTGCACGACCAACACTGCCTGGAAACCTTCGCCTTCTCATCGGCTCAGTGTGCTTGGCTACCCTCAATATTCATGCACGGTGACGCGGGCTTGATCATGACGAGCTCGCCTGATTCCTTGCTTCTGGTCTACGCGCTTGTTTATCTGGTTTCTGTAGAGTTGGAGCTGGACGTGCAAACCGAGCAGGAGAAATCCCCAGCATCGGCATCAGAGTGCTACGCGACAACGCCTAGTAGCGCTGTCGGCTCAGCGAGTTCGGGTCCACACCCAAAGCATCGCGGCTCGTCGCTGTTGCCA
>JAADWV010000271.1:0-44051 GCA_023336295.1 Pythium folliculosum
GGGGCTTGCGTGGGCGATTTTCGAAGGAGACCGAGCGGTCTCGTTGCGGGGGGTGGGGCTGATTGATCGTTTTATCAATCAGCTCCACCCACCGCAATGAGCAAGTGAATCAAGTAGAGACAAAAGTGAGTGTTGGTCATGTATCCATGTCTTGTGGGTTCGGTGAGTCACCAAGTTGGATTCACACTCAAGCACTGGAGACTCACAAGTGCTGAGTTTGATTGCGAAGTTCCCCAAGACGGGCCCGTGTGATTGGCTGGAAGCCGATGCCATCGCCGTTGTGTTCGTTGCGTCAATCTACCGGTAAACTGCCTCAGCCACCTACGCCGTAGTGACGTTTCGTGTCGGTGTGATGATGCAATCGATATGTCCATTCTCCTCTCTCACTGCTGCGATTCCATCTTGCGCGAGGGCCCTGGTCTCTCTGCGTATCTCTAATTAACTACTTTTCAAGTCCGAGCCCCAAGGGGATGCTTTCCATGCGGTGTAGGGAAGCACAGCTTCAGGCGCGGTCATACAGCCGGAACGCTTCACTTATCGTTTGACTGGCTAATGGCTGCCTCAACAAACGCAACAACATGATGACGTTCGTCCAAAAGGCCACTGGGTCGTATTGTTATCATTATCGTCAGCAGCATCACCATACCAGATACGAATGGCGGGCCTACGCCACTGCCTTGCTTTGCTTCGTTCGATATCGTGTCTCCGCGTGCATCTTTCGGTACTTGACGAGCTTGTCGTTCGGAAGTCTGCACCACTGCTCAGCGAGCAGCCGGGCAATCTCCGCATCATTCTTGTGTGGGTTTTTGGCGTGGACCCCCTTCCGGAACTCATTGCAGAAGAAGAAGTACGCGGAGTCTGGCCGCGGCTGGGCCAATGGAGCATTCTTCTTGCGTCCAGTTCGGCTAGACTGAAGTGGCTTGTTCGGCGGGACGACTGTGATCCTCATCTTCCGCGCAACACGATAAGCTTTGGCTGTCGGCGCCTGCGTGTACTCCTCCTTTTCGCGAAGATATCGTTTTTGGTCGGCAGCGGCGAGCGCCTCGTAGTGCTGTCGTATCAAGCAAATCGTCACGAACGTGTTTCATATGAAGTGGTCTGTGTAGGATGAAATCGCACCTTCCGCTGCTCTGTGTCCAGCGCCTTCCAGCGGTGGCTAATCTCGAGCGAGGTTTGGAGAAACGACAGTCCCGGCCTCTCGCGTTGGACCTGGTCCCGGGTGAGCTTGCTGAAGTGCATGAACGGTGCGAGAGCGAGTCTCAGCGCCACAGTCATTTGCCGGGTCATTGTGAGGTTAGGTGGGTAGTCGAAGCGTTGACGAAGATTGGGACTGTGGCAAACGTGGACAATTTGCGAATGAGACCAAGCAGTGTGGCTTCCGGCGGTGATCCGTACCGTCGCAACACCCAGCTGAACAAAAGTACTGCGCTGATGGGTGAAAAGTGTGAGTGTTGGTCATGTATCCATCATGGTGACGACTGTGGTGACTCACCAATCCCATCCAAGATGGGGTTCACCTAATATGAGTCCATTAGAAAACTTCTTCAACCAAGCCCGCGTGATTGGCTCCAAACCCATTTCTTCGTCATCTTATCAGTGGCAACACTGTAGCGACGGTCACGTCCACCGTAGTGACGTATTTTTTCCTGTATTCTGTCAGTCGTATTGGACAATTTTTCGATCCAGCTCCAGCAAGAGAGCGAAGTAGGACCAACACGGCGATACTTGGTGAATCCTCTTGAGCACCGTTGCTCATGAGTGTTCAACTTAGCACGAAATCATATCGTCCGACAAGTAGATATTCGGTATCCTCGAACCCAAGACTGTGCCTTCAGGCGACTCGGTCTTGGAGACGTTCCTACTCCTAGTTCTGATGCTCGGTCTCGTTCCTATTCTCTCCGGCGGCATGGGTGTCCTCATCAGTGTCGGCGTGGTTGCAGTCACTTACAGTCAGGTGCCGGCGTGAGGTGTTCTCAAACATCCTCTAGTACTCGGTGCGTTTCTCTGCTGGAAGCCCGCGCCAGCGTTCGCGAAACAGGTCAAAGTTGTCCGGTATATCATCGTTCAGGTTGGCAGAGCGCAGTTCGTCCTTAATCTCGCTACAGAAGATGTCATAAGCAGAAAGCGGCTAGCGAGATCCATGTCCTTTAGCTCGCCGCGACTGGCCATCTCCAGAAGGCATAATTTCTTGTCCGCAACAGATACCTCCTCGTACGGCTACACAAGAACAAGTGGGCTACACCTTGCGCTGCTTTGGGCTCAACTAGCGGCGACCAATTTCGGACGAGATCTCGAGAAAGTCGCGGCCTGGCATATCGTGTTCGCGCCTGGTCGCAAACGTCTGGGTCTTGGATGTAGTGCATGGCGGGCGACCAGGAATATCGTACGATTTAGGAGAGGCGTGCGATCGGTCCCAGCTCCGTGTCGGTGAGTGTGGACAGGCGGGCGCCCCAGCCAGTAGGCTGGCACATTGGGGCATGGCCATCAGCCACACGAATCATGTCACGATGGACCGATTCGTTAGATGAGTCACATCCTGCGACAAATCGCGAATTGATTCGTACTCGCGGTACAATGATGTAAGTGAGACACACGCCCAGAGCCGAGAACCATCCACCTCAGATTTGGGGTTGTGAGGTTTTTATCAGCGAGACCTGCACCTCTTGGCATAAAAGCGTGATTTTATGCACCTTATTATCTCACTTCTGCATAAAATGCACCTCAACTCAACTCAAAGTCTCCGCTACCGTAATACAGTACCTGACTTTCCATCCTGCCCTCACTCCCCAAACATGACGGTCTCCCGCGCGGCGTTCTATCGCGCGATCGCCAACGGCGACCTCGCAGTCGTGGCGGCCTACTGGGCGCAGCCGCGCGTGCGCGCCGACGTGCAAGAGACCGACGCTTTCATCGTCTCCACTGCGCAACAGGACGCCACGTTCCAGCGCGACGGCGCGTCCGCGTGGTACAACACAGCCGAAGCCTGGGACCCGCTCGCATGCTTCCGGTCTTACCACTACCCAGAGTTCCTGCCGGGCATCGCCTCGATGAACGGCCACGCGCACATTCTCGCCTGGCTCTTCGCGCAGCACAACACAATCGCGCGACGCTCCGGCTTCTGCGACCCACGACGATCGCGTTCGCCAGCCAAAGCCAGGACCCCGGCGCGCTCGAGGTGCTGCTCACGTCACAGACGTTCCGCACTGCGCTCACCCCAGAGACGAGGCGGCAGCTGCTGGACCAGAACGTGTGCTTCGTATCGAGCGTGGAGGCGGCCGACGTGCTGGTCGTGCACGGCGCGCGCGTGGATCCGCCGACGGGCCTCACTCCGATCGCCCACGCCGAGATGACCGGCGCGTCGCGATAGGTGCAGCTGCTCGAGCGACTTGGAGGGAGGCTCGTGGCCTACGAGGACGACGGCGTCCACTGATGGCACGACGAGAAGTTACTCTACATGAGTGAAGAACGATCCAGACGTCGGACAGATACGCTGCCTCCCCGCGACGCTCGAACTGTGGTGATGCGAAACGGCCACGTCTGTGTGGACGACTGACAGAGCTGCTTCTATTAGAAGCACTCACAACTCGTGCGATCTTTAGAAGCCTTCTAAAGATCGCACGAGTTGTGAGTGTTGGTTATCTACCAACTTAGTGGCCCCCTGACACAAGTTCCTGAGCTCAACACGCATCTCTCATTCCTTTAACTCCCCAGCACACCAAGACCCGGCACGACCAACTCGATGCCCTCGGCAGCACAGCCATGTGTTCCGCTTCGTGGCGGTGCGGCTGCCTTCGCCGTGGTCACGCAACGCGGGCTACTCTCGACAATCGCAGCTTTTCAACCTGGTGTCCCGGGCATTGTGGCGCCGCTCGTCCACCGCTACGAAGCCGACGGCTGGATGCACCGTACGACACGCGCTGTTTACGCCCACGACCCCACGACCCTGAGTCCGACAAACATTCGAAAGTTTCGGTCGCTTGTGTCGTCTCTGAAGTCTCCGGTCGCATCTGGCCGCCGCGCCAGTGGCACGAACGGTGCGCGCTCGAGGCCAGCGCCGCCTATGACTCTTGTGAAGACGAGTTCCCGATACTACGCCTTTTGATCGACGTGTTGACGCCCGCACGCGTAAAACATGGACGTGATCACGTGCTACGACGAATCTGCGATGCTGCCGCCGCGGTAGGACGAGTCGACGTGGTCCGGTGGCTGATCACATCGCACGACGTGGACTGCTGGCTTCTTTCAAGTTGCGCGCGCACTGCGATCTGCTACGGCAAACTCGAGGTGCTCGAGTGGATGGAGTGCCATCTGGGCACGGAGATTCTTCTTAACGTGATCGCGCGACCGCTGAGCAATACTTCTGTCCGACTATTCGACGTGTCCTTCGCCGTGAAGCGTGGCAACAATCACGTCATCCATTGGCTTGAGGCGCGTGAAGTCCGACCACCTGTGGACGGCGCGGCGCTCAACGCGCTTATCGAACGCAGCGACGTGGCCACGCTTCGCCTACTCCACGCGAGACCGCGGCAACTCATCCGCCGCTCCAACCACGCGCTCGTCGCACACGCGGTCGCGTGCAACCAGCCAGAGCCGCTTGCGTTCTTTGTGTGCGAGATTGGCATGCGTGTGACCGTACGTACGTTAGAGCGCGCGCTGGAACTCGGCAGCGAAGCGGCCGCCACGTGGCTCGGTGAGCACCACACGATGCTTCAGTACGATGTGTCGGCGTCGAGGCGCTGCCTGCGCACGTGTTCGAGCGGATCGGCTCGCACGGGGTTGTCGGTGACTCTGCAGCTAATCGGACCGTGCAAATGCTGTTGCCGAAGTATTCTACAATGGCGATAGCTGCTGATGTCATCGCGTTCACGACCCAGAATAAATTTACGCCGTGGCCGCGTTTCCTGGAGCTTGCTAGCGACGCATACCCGGTGCTCACTGGTCGGAAACTGCCGCACGAGGTGACGGCGTATGTGAGTCGCGTCACAACTGAGACGCTCGGGCCGCTGTCGACCGTAGCTTCACGCCGACGAGACTACGATCGAGAGAGCTTCCAAGAGGAGATTGATCGAGAGCTCCCAGCTGCGACACGAGAAAACATCCATGATGCACTCTTCGCGTTGTGCTTCGCGGCCCAATCTTCCGCCTCCAAACCCGAAGAGATCACGCTATTTCTCGAGTCCGACTCGAAGCGACCAGAGCCTGCGTGTGACAACGCGTTTCTGGCGCTCTGTGAAGCCATTTTGGATCCGGTTTGGTACAGATATGGGATGAAGGTTGCGGTCGAGAATGCGCGGCTCGGTCAGGCGCGACTTGCGGAGTAGGCACAACATAGAGAACAATCGCACCGCTACTGGCTGGCATTGCTGTTATTACAATCACGATTGTTCGGTTCTCGGGCGTAGATGCTGATTCTATTTCATGACCTAGCTCTTCACAAAGCGGACCCTTGTCTCTGCGTGCATTCTCTGGTACTTGGCAAGCTTGTTCTTCGGGAGCAATCGCCATCGCTCGATGAGTACTCGCGCAACCTCGTCGTCGTTCTTGCTTGAGTTTGATGCGCGGACCTCGTCGCGAATTTCGTTGCAGAAAAAGAAGTACGCCGAGAGCGGGCGTGGTGCCGCTACGGAGACTTTCTTGCTAACACGACGACTGGATCGGGCAGGCTGAGTCGCTGGGGCGCGGGAGATCTTGTTCTTGCAGGCATCTCGGTCAGTCTGGACTGTCAGGTTTTGCCCATATTCGTCCATCTCTCGACGATATCGTTCGTGGTCGGCAGCCCCGAGGTGCTCGTAATGCTGCAAGACCCGGTGGACCCACACAACAATCAGTTCACCCGTCCATATAGCTCAGACGGTCAGAAGGATAAATCGCACCTCGCGGTGCTCTGTGGTCAAGGCGTTCCATCGGCGTACAATCTCGAGCGTGGACTCTAGAAACGTGAGTCCGGGCATCTCTTTCTTGATCTGGTTGCGGACGAACATACTGAAGTGCAAGTACGGCGTGAGAGCGAGCCTCGGCAAGTGCTTGGCCCAACACACGCCCTGCGTGCTGCTGGCCGTATCGGCTGCGCGGTTTCCTGGGCGGCCCAGCACGCGTGTCATAGTTGATGCGGGTGCGTGAAAAAGGCAACGAGGGCTGGGGTAATCTTGGGCACTCTCAAACGGCCGACTGTGGTGAGTGCGGACAAATCTCAACTGAGACTGAGTGCGGCAGTGCTGGACGGTGGAGGTCATCGACTATCGAACATACCAGCAGCTGCAAATGGTGAGTGCTGGTCATGTATCCATTGTCGGCAAGATTAGTGAGCTCATTGTGCGGTCAAAGCCTCCGTCTTCATTCGGGCACTTCGTCGCAGCGTGAGGGCGATGAACTAGATACAATGAGGTCGATTGAGTGGTGGGGGTCGTGAGGTATCAGCCGCTCGTTCACCTCCGCAGCGCCACGCCTCAACCTGACATACAAAGTGAGCGTGACGAGGTAAGACACCGTAGATTCTCCTGTTCGCGGGCGCACGCTCGCGGTGTCGCTGGTCTCGCTGGTCTCGCTGGTCACGTCGAGCGTAGCTTTCACCAACGTGCTAGTCACGCACGGCGCGCGCACCGATCGCCCACGCCGAAATGACTGGTGCTTCACGGTGCGTGCAGCTGTTCCAGCATCTTGGAGCGAAGCTCGTGGCCTACGAGAAGTGAACTGGTACTGCAAAGGGACTGATCCAGATGTCGGACTCCACCACTTGGATGCCAGGGCCAACCAACTCGTGCGTTTCGGTCATGTACCCATTTAGCGTTCCTTCTAGAGCGCGACCCGAGCCCGGCTGCGAGGCCTCCGTTTCTGGCGCTACGTGCAGCCATCTTCGATCAGGTTCCGCTCGTCGACAGCACGAAGACTAACATCGTGAGGGCACAAAACGCTTCTTCTCCAGTACGTTTGGTGGCCATGTGGTCCAGATGACACTTTCGTCGACACCCCTTGAAATGCAAATACATCACGGGACTTGCCACGCAAACCAATGGACTTCAAATCCTCATACTACGACGACTAGAGATGTCCGGCTTCGTCGAACACTTCGTCGCAGCGCGAAGGCGACGAGCCAGACACGATGAAGTCGATCGAGTGGCGCTCGTCAACACGTACCGATGGCTCCTTGGCCATCGACCAGCTCTGGTCGTCTGCGTCACACAAGGCCAGCGTTGCGGGCCCGGGCTCCGTGGCGTCCCCGTCCATGATCCTCTGCGCGCGCGCGCGGTCGCCGCCCAGCGCGTTCGCGAGCGCCACGAGGTAATCCGGCTCGACCGTGTACTCGATGACGCGCCCGGCGCGGTTGAACGTGAACGTGAACTTCATGGGCTTGGCCATCTTGTGGCCCAGCAGCGCTTGCGTGAGCTCCGGGTTGTGGAGCACGGCCGGCCAGATCGCCTGGAGACTGCGGATCGTGAACGCGCCGTGGGAGATGCCACTCATGTGGGCCACGCACACGGGCGTCAGCTCCCTGTCCCCGGCGCCAAACACGTCGGCGTCGTCTCCATCGCCCACAGTTGGCACGACGTGGATCGTCCGGATCTCGCACCGCGAGGACGCGAACCGGCTCGCGTGGTTGGTGTAAAAGTCGAAGAGCGCCGGGCGGCCGTCCGTGAGCATCTCGACGTACGCGCGCACCACGTCGTCGCCCACGACGTAGCCGTGGTTGAACACGCGGAAGAGCCGCTCGATCTTGAGGAAGCCCGAGCCGTCGGGCGACACCAGCGACGCCGCGAGTGCGCGCGGCCGCGAGACCAGCATCGCGCGCTGCATCGCGAGCCGCTGGATCTCGGCGCGCAGCTCGTCCACGTCGAGCGAGAGCGTGTTGAGCGCAGCGGCGAGACGCGCCTTCTCCACGCGGCGCAGACGGCGGCGCTGGCGGCGGCGCTCGAGGTCGGCGCCCGCGGACGCGGCGTCGCGGTCGGTGGCGTGGGTCATGTGGCGCTGGATGAGCAGAGAGAGAGAGACAGCGGGCGAGTGTGGAAGTGGTCAAGCGAGGACGGTCTCACTTGCGCCAGAACACAGAACACAAAACGCATGTTCCACAGGGTCCGCTACGAACGGTACCTCTGGAAGGATTGTGGACCACACGACCTGGCGTGGTCCACAGTGGCCACGCTGGCATTTCGTACGGAAGATTCACTTGAAGCTGGGGCCCCAGAAACCGCAGGGTCGGCGGGCACTTGACATGGCGCTCTCGGAGCTCCAGTGGGTACATCCATACCCAGCATTTGGTGGCGACAAGTTAAGTGGCGTGTCTCTTGGATCCAGGATATCCTAGTCCTGTGCGAAGTGGGAGCTCGCTCGTGTGAAAAGCAGTGCAAAGCGACGGCTCTCAGTCTTGAAGTTTCGCTCTCCTCCTCTCCTCCTTTCCTCCTCTCCTCCTCACCTCAATGAGCACCGCCGTAACGACGCCACCGCCAGCCGCCGCTGTGCTCGACTGCGCCGCGACCGCGTTCGCGTGGGACTACCTCAAACAGTTCCACCACGGCTCGCTGACCATCGGCCTCGCCGGCGACTCGCCCCGCCCCGGCGTGCGTGCGATCAACGTCACGTTCCAGGACGGCTGCGGCACGATGGCGTTCAACCCGGAGGAGGCGCAGCGCGGCGTGCGCGTGTTGGCCACCGTGGTCAACGTCACGGACATGGGCAACGTGGCCGGCGCCAGCGCCTTCTCGTCGCTGTGGCTCTCCAACTGCGACAGGAGCAGCCAGCTCAACGTGACGGCGCCCGGTGTGTACGTGGTCACGGGCACATTGGCGACGGTCATCGCAGAGCGCCAGCCCATGGCAGGTGCGGACAACTCGTCGTGCGTCGGCAAAGGCAGGATCTCCTACGAGGCGTCGTCTTTAGACGACTACTGCCGCGTCGACGCCACGCGACTCGTCGAGTGCGCCAAGGGCCCGCCCGCGACGGTGCCCGCCCCGCCAACGCCAGCGGCCTCCGCTGCGTACCGACGCAGCACCAAGACGGTGGCCGCCGCCTTCGTGCTCGCGCTCACTGTAAGTCTCGGTCTGACGGTGTGATTCACGCGCATTTTGGCATTAACTGATGGCAACGAGCGTGTGTGCAATCAAATAAAGTGTAGCCATGTTGTTCAGGTCCTGAGCTCCTCAACGTATCCATGGGCTCAGCTGTCAATAAAGCCAAGCTCGCCGTGCGTTCGCGATTCGGTCGAGCGCCGCGGTCGCCTCACGCACGCTCGTCTGGCTGCACTGCACCGACCAATCAGCCAGAACCTGCTGGATCAGCTCGCTGTCGCGCGTCTTGGCGGCGGCGCTGAGCAGTTGCTTGCCGACCTCGCGCGCTGTGCCATTGTGGAGCTCAGCGATGAGTGTACGAATGCGCTGTTGCCCGATGCTCAAGCCGCGCGCCTCGAGTTGACGCGCGGACGCGAGGTCTTGGCCACGGACCTTGCGTAGGTAGTAGTAGAGACCAAAGTCGCCCTTGCGCACGGCCACCACGATCAACTCGCGCGGCAGGCTGGACGCACCGAAGTGCTGCACAAACCAGTCCGCGACCGCGGCGTGGCGGATGCTCAGCATGTAATCCGAGCTGAACGCGCCGCGCACGCTCCCGGGACCGTGCTCGCGGACGGCGTACTCGCGGAGAACCTCGAGCACGTCGCTGCGGCCATGTGTGTGGGGAACGGCCGCCAACCAATAGCGGTACGACTCCTCACGCCGCCCCATGCGTGGGCGCGTGAGCTCCAGCACAAAGCGAGCCGACACGGCGTTGCCCGACCGCAGCGCCTGCACAGCATCGGTTAGTATGAACGATACGAGTCTGTTCCGCTCTTGACTCCACCAGCGAGTGTTGGCCGCGGCCTCGAGCATCCGTGTGTCCGCCACCTGCAAGAGCGCGTCCGTGGGAGTCGTGATACCTTCCGCTCGGCGATCACGCTAGTGGGAGACGATCGGGTCGAGCGCTGGGAGCAGCTTGTATGCGATGATGCCCGGCAAACCAGTGATCCACGAGATGGTCTGCCGGAACATCGTCACGTCCGTGATGACCCGGAAGGCAGCGTCGCCGCCCAGTCGCTGCGGTGACGGCATCGTTGTCGCGCTGGGAGTGACTGAATCAGTCTCAACAAGTTCATCAGCGGGTTGGCCGCGTGAGAGTCGCTGAAGCGCCGCCGTCGCCTCGCTTACGATTGCCGAGCAACACTGCGACGAGCAATCCGACAGCACTTGCTCGATGAGCTCGACATCCTCCAACTGTATGGCAGCGCTCAGCAGCTGCTCTTCCACACTACGCTCCGTGCCGTCGTACATGTGGGTGATCAAAGCGCGGATACGGTGCCTGCTGGGATCCAGTGGCATCGGTGGTACCTGGTCCGCGCCTCCGTGGTCTTGGCCGCGTACCTTCCGTAGATAGTAGTAGAGACCGAGATGGTCCTTGCTCAAAGCCAACGCGATCAAATCCCGCGGCAGGCTCGACGCGCCAAAATGACGAACAAACCACCGAGCGACGCGCGCATGCTGGATACGCAACATGTAGTCCGAGCTGAAGCCGTGCACACCTCCACTGCCATTCCGGTCGAGGTACTCGCGAAGCACGTCCAGCACACCACAACTGCCGCGACAATTCAACACAGCCGCCGACCAATGACGGTACGCCTGCTCCGGCCGCGTGATGCGAGGACGCGCCGCCTCCAACACGAAGCGAGCCGACACGGCATTGCCCGACCGCAGCGCCTGCGCGGCGTCGGTCAATATGAACGAGACGAGTCGGTCCTGCGCGTCATTCCACCAGCGTGCGTTAATTGCGGCCTTGAGCATGCGTTTGTCGGCCACGCGCAACAGCGCGTCTGTGGCTGTCACGTCGCCTCGCCACTTCAAGACGGACGGGTCGAGCGTCGGGAGCAGTTTGTACGCGACGAGACCCGGCCATCCGGCAATCCATGACACGATCTCACTGAACACAGTCGCGTCCATCAGCACGCGATACGCTGCCGCGCCATGCTGTCGGCGGTCCACATCCCCAGACGCCATCCAGAAAGGGTCGCCCTGTGGCGTTGGATGAGAGGGAGAGGAACCGAAAAGGTGGGTGGCTATCAGGAATGATGGTCATCTTTGGACCTCCACCTCACTTTTTAGCCCAATGAGAGGTCCGTATTTTTTCGAACAAATTTGTTTCTCATTTTCGGCGTGGGTTTGCGGGCGTTCTTCTGTCGCACCTTTCTTCAAGCGCGAGCCCCCATCGAATGAAGGTCTCTCCTTCCCCGTTCTTTCTCACTCGGGGTCTCAGAGGGGCGGGTGAGGTTCGTACCCACGATAAAACCACTTTCGAGGATATCCTCAGTCAAGGGGAGCGGAGAGGGAGTGCGAGCGGGCTCAAGGGCCTCATTCACATTTTCCCCGCAACATGGCGACGACCGCGCTCCCAACCACTACTACCACAACCGCCATTGACGAGACCTCGCTCCACGAGGATGAGCAGGTGCTGCGCGCGTTCGATCGCGGCGACATGTTCTCGCTCGCGCGTCTCCACCGCGAGCTCGGCGGTCTCCGCGCGCTCGAGGGCGTCAACATTGACGCAGCAGCGGCGCGCGGGCAGCTCGATGCGATCCGGTTCGTCTGTGACCACGCGCACGCGACATACACGACGAACGCGATCGGCTGGGCGGCGCGGAACGGCCACCTGGACATCGTTAAGTATCTCCACGACACGCACCACGCTCCGTACACGGCCGACGCGATGGACATTGCGGCGGAGAACGCACACTGGGCCGTGGTGATGCACCTGCTCACGAACCAGGAACAGGAGTGGGAGGTCGTGGACAGCGCGATCGACCAGCCAGGTGAGAGCAAGCTGTACACGAGCCGGGTGATGGACGCCGCGGCGCTGGACGGACGGCTCGACCTCGTCAAGATGTTCCACGAGCAAGGGATGCCGTGCTCGACGTGGGCCATGGATATGGCCGCGGCGTGCGGCCACCTCGAAATCGTCCAGTTTCTCCACGCGCACCGCACAGAAGGCTGCACAGCACAAGCCATGGACGAGGCCGCCAAGGACCGCCACGCCGACGTGGTTCGCTTTCTCCACGAGAACCGCACGGAGGGCTGCACGACGCAAGCGATGGACCACGCCGCCGCGAACGGAGACCTGGAGCTCGTCGCCTTTTTACACGCCAAGCGTGCCGAGGGCTGCACGACGAACGCCGTCGATCTCGCAGCCGCCAACGGCCACGTTGACGTCGTCGAGTTCTTGTTGCAGAATCGCCCGGAGGGATTCACGTGTCAAGCCGTGGAAATGGTGGCCAAGCTGGGTTGCGAGAAGAGCCTACGCGGAACTATCTATCGCCGCGCCAGTTCCGCGCTGATCCCCGACCACCGCCACATCAAGATCCTCCATATGCTGTACAGCCAGCGCCCCGACTTGTTCGATCCGGTGAACATGCCGGCGCTGCTTCTCTGTGGCGCGTTTGACGTGTGGCTCGAGATGCGGCAGGCGTTCCCGGACTTTGCCGGCGAGGAGCAGGCCATGATGCTCGCTGGTGAGCGCGGTCACTTGTCGACGATTCGGTTCCTGCGCGACGTGTGTTGCCGCCGCGACTTGATCCACTTGGCGCTCGAGGGCGCCGCACGTGAACGCCCGAGCTGGCTCACGGCGCTCTACCGCGACGATCCCTACGGCTCGTACAATTACCACTTGTACCACCCGAACGATCCGACGGGCATGATGCCCTCAGACCCATGGCAGCCTCACTCGTTCTTCTTGGAATCGGGCATCCCAGACTGGACAATTGAGCAGTCCCTCATTGACTACGATCTCCGGCAGCAGAACCTCCAGGGAGACGAGTACCCGTGCCAGTGGACGTGGCCCATTTGGGCCATCTACCGGCATGACATGCCCACGCTCGAAGTGCTCAAGACACTCGAGGCCACGGCCGAGAACATGTGCGACCCGCGCTTCAGCTTTGACGACGCGCGCTCGCACGCGATCCGCGTCGGCCGCCTGGACATCTTGCAGTGGCTCTTCCGCGAGATCCCGCACGTCGCGATCGAGCCTACGCTGCTCGACGACGCGATCTTCTACGGACGCCTCGAGATTGCCAAGTGGCTCGCCAGGCACCACCCGCAGGCGTGCGAGGCGTTCCCTGGCGCCAAGTCCTGGCCTCTCGCGCCGCTCGGCGTGCGTCTCACTTCCAAGATGCTCGATGAGCTCGAGAACGACGAGTGGCTCCGCAAGCGTGCCGACTTTGGTGCCGTCGCGGCGTACGTGGCCGAGCAGGGTAACCTCCCGCTCTTCCAGCGGCTGTTTACACGATACCCGGCGTCGGTGCTGGCGCGCACTGACATTCTCGACCGCACGGTCTTGCTCAACGGCGGATTCTGTGACCTGACCATGGTCCAGTACCTCAAGCAGATCCGCTACACACACGCGTCGCCGCTCGCGATGGACAGCGTGACCAGCGACAGCCAGCTCGCGCTCTTGCGGTTCCTGTACGAGAACTACCGCCACGGAGACTCGACGGTGCGCGGGCTGCTGGACGCCGCCAAGAACGACAGCTGGGGCATCGTGCTCTTCCACCTGCAGCAGCGCGGGCTCTCGACAGCGGAGCGCGAAGTCGTCGTGGAAGTGATCCTCGCCAACGTGGCGGAAGAGTGGGCCGCACGTTTGCTGCAGCTCATCCAGGCGCAGCAAAAGCACGAAGACGACCAGCTCGCGGCCGAGTGGCTCAGCGACTCGGAGCTGTAACCAACTAACCAGCGTCGACGGCTCAACCAGAATCGGCTCGACCTTTCCGAGTATTTACGACACCACACACCTCAACGCCAAACGCACTTTGTTCCTGTCGTGGCGCTTCCACGACTTCACCGCTCGCCGCCCATCGGCTCACGCTCTCACACCTCACGATGCGAACTGAGCCCACGAATCGAGCACCCAGCTACAGTATTCTGCCTTTCCAATGCATTTGAGCGAGGCACGGCTTCGCACATCCAGACAACCGCGAGATCTCAGAGAGACCCACCCAATCAGTTCCTGTCACTTAGTATAAATTTACGTGCGCGATGTTGGTTCATCGCGTTGAGTGACTGGTTCTAATTCTCGCACTTCCACTTCCCACGCACACGAGCGGTCACGGCGGACCGGCTTGCACGCCTCGCTTACGCCCACGCCCAATAAGCGCGCACTGTTTCTGCGAAGCGCCGGCATTCTCTTGGTCGCCGCCATTTGCGTCATCGCTGTCGCCGCATACTTGCACATAAGCGGTGCGCACAATTGTGGTATGCTTTCTTCAAGGTAGCTAAAAACATAGATACACTCGTATAATCCGAACCCAAGGCGCCGACTTGACCTACAGAATCCATTGATAGAGGTAATTCGGTGCAAGCACAACAAAGCTGCGGTTCCCGGAGAAGCCTTCCCCACCCCCATCATCCTTCACGCGTCTTGTGAAGCTCGCTTTCTTTCTCTCCCTTCGCATCCGGATCCCAGGGTACGCATTAGGTCTCTGCGTGGCTCGTTCGTGAGCCTCCCATTCGAGCTTTCGCTCTCAGCAGAGCACACGACAGCCAGAGAGCCATGTCCCGATCGAGTTCTCATTCCGCAGCACTCCGTGTACTCGCTGACCCGCAGTTCTTTGGCCTTCTGACGCCCTGGATGACAGGCTGGCCTGGACTGGTACTACAACGATGGAGAGTATTCACAGCCTCTCGAAATTACCGAGAGCCGACGGACGACATGGCGTTTACCAAGATGGTGGTCGAGCAAGACGACTCTCGTGTGGTGCAGTTCGTGCTCTCGACGGTTTGGCGAGACGCCTCTGGGACTCTTCGACGGTTCCGCTTCAGCCTCCACGACGCTATCGCCACGGGAGACACCACTCTAGTACGGCGGACGCTCGCGTCCAACGACTGGATTTGCCGCAACATCACCGTGTGGACGTGGTTCACGGCCGTCGCTTACTTTCGCGGAGACCCCACGATTCTGACGCTGCTCAAGACCCACGCGGTCCCGGCGTGGACGGGGCCGCGCATCCGCCACCAGATATTCCGAAGGGATCTCCACACGCGCGCCACGCAGCTTTTCCAGACCGTGGACGTGGCCTGCGTTCGATGGTTCGTCGACAACTTTGGTGCTGCGAGTCTCCCGAGTCATCTTTTGGTGCGGCTCGACGGCCGGCTCGCGCGGTTTCTGAGCCACGTCGCCGACGTGATTCGTCACAGGACTAGACAAGCGGACCCGCACCGTCGACCTGCAAACAGTGAGCGGCTACTGACCACGTGAAATTTTCTCGGGGCTTCGGCAATCGTAACACAAGACAAGACGATCGCACCGCGTTCTCAATGAAGTCACAAGGCACCTGATTTTCAGACAAGTTTCGTTCTTAACAAATGACCTTAACACCTCGACGAGTTCCTTGTCGGTTTGTATCGCTTGCGCGCCACCAAGTTGCTCGAGTTCCGTGCGGCGCGCGCGCTTCACGGGCGGAATGATGGTCCGCCCAAGCTGAGTGCGGCTCAATTGGCTTCATGCGGGCGCTTCAACGCGAAAACGACGGCATAATCGCGCGCGACGATTGGCCCGCGCGCGTCAGTCGACCGAGCGACAGTCCCAGCGCGCCAAGCGATTTCGTTACGTACGAACCCGGTTTGGGAGACCCACACCCGCTTCCGTGAGGCGTCTCGCTCTCGGTTCGAAACACGCATTCCCCATTTTACTCGGTGCCGCGCCGGTCAGCGCACCAACGCACTTTCCTATCTCCCACCAACTACACAAATGCAGCCCACCACGACAACTACTGTGGCGCCAGCGCCGCCGACCGTGTCGCCGACGCGCAAGCGCTCGCGGGACGCGGCGGCGCGCGCGACCACCAAGCTCGACGCGCCGCCGCCGCGCCGCCTGCGCATGCGCCTCGACCGCAGCGCGCGCATATGGGCCGGCCGCTGTGGCTGCAAGTCGCCGCACTGCATGGCCGACGAGTTCGAGTTCTCTTCGGACACGGGCGTGAGCGACGAAAGCGACGAGAGCGACGGCGAGGGCGTCAACCTGCCGCTGGCGTTATGCGGGGACGATGACGCCGCCGCCGAAGACGACACGCAAGCGACACACCCCAGTGGGAGCCAACGACCACCGCAGGACCCGGACGATCTCGTGCCCATGCTGCTGCATCTGATGCTGATGATGTGAGCCGGTGCGAGCCAAGTCTCCGCCCGTGCTTGTCCGTCAAAAGCACCACTTCTTTAGCTCGCCGTGGCTGCACTTCAAGCTCGAACCATCACGATGCTGGCCTGACGCCAGGTCTCCGCACCCTCGTTTCCGTCGCGGCGGCTAATCATGCAAGACTCTGCCCGTATCGAGCGCCCCTCGCGCCTCTCGTCGTCACTGCTGCCGTATCCTCCGAGCCGTTGCCCTCACGTTGCCCTCCCTCCTCGATCTAAACTTATCTCGGGTACGCATGCGATGCCATCCCGCGACACGTTCCTTATTCTCGCCCACGCGACAATGAAGTGGCTTCAGCGTCTCAGGATCCTAAGACCCAGCCAGCCAGTTAGCCAGCGAGCCACACACACAACCCCCACGACTTTAAAAAACATGGAGCTCCACATTCAAGCTGGCGCAACGGACTCGATTGTGACCACCTCGTTTTGTGTTTTGCGTGTGCAGCGAGCCTATTTGCGGCGCTTGTGTCCCATGCACTGCTGGGCATGGCACAGGACACGAGCCTTCAACGAGGCGGCAAGGCGTGTCGGTAGGGTACGTAGTCGCGCCGCGTCAGCGATTCTCGCCCACTTCCGTGTTGGCCGTGTGAACGGGACCGACCGATCTTCCGTTCGGCCCCATGAAGAACAACAAGCCGTCGCCCGCGGCTTCAGCCGTCAAGCCTGTGAACAAGGCCGCGACCAGCCCGATCCATACGCCGGGCGGCCCCGCCGAGGTTGGCGACGGTGCTGCGGCCTACCATGCTAAAGAGCCGACGCCTAGCGAGTTTGAGGACATCGAAGGCCGCGGGTACTTGCGACGCGAGGAGTCCGAGAACGAGCCGTCCACGTCGTCGCAGGGCCCGGACGTCGAGATGCGCAGCGTGGCGGAGATCCAGGCCGACGAGACCAAGAAGGCGCGCAACCGCCGGCTCACGTTGCAGCAGCTGGACCGCTTCCGCCGCGCGATCGCTGTCAACAAGGCCCGCCACGCGCGGCGCACGTCGTCGAGCCAGTGGGACAAAAAGGTGCGCCGCGGCGAAGGCTTTGACAGCGTGTTCGCCGAGACGCCCGAGGGCAGCATGTCGCCGGACGCGCTGCGCGAACTGCGCATCGTGAGCTACCCGTGG
The DNA here is from genome assembly GCA_023336295.1 of Pythium folliculosum. Lineage (NCBI taxonomy): Eukaryota > Oomycota > Peronosporomycetes > Pythiales > Pythiaceae > Pythium > Pythium folliculosum. The sequence continues at coordinate 17,300 of JAADWV010000271.1, forward strand.
CCCATGTGGGTGCTCGGCGCGCTGCTGATCATCGCGGCGTCCGTGTTCGTGGACCACATCCACAAAAAGGCGCTCGCGAAGAAGCGCCTGCCCGTGTCCGAGGACGTGGTCAACTGGTGGAAGTACCTCGTGGCCGGTATCATCTACGTGTGCGCGGCGCTCGTGATCGTGAACGGCCGTGTGGAGACCTTCGTGATGGATAAGGAACTCTCGACACTCCGCATCCGCTCCACCAAGCCGCTGTGGGTGATCCGCAAACTGCAACGCACGCGGCTCGTCGAGCGCGAGCTGCGCCAGGTTCTGGACGTGCGTGTGGAGACCTCGGGCGAGATCCTCAGCGGCGAGGTCGACACGCGCGCGTACAAAGTGCACTTTGACTTTGACGACGGCACGCACGCCACGACGCTCGAAGGACGTTCCAAGAAGAAGGCCGTGATCCGCTGCCGGCTCATCAAGCAGTTCCTGCTCTCGTGCGCGCCTGGAGCGGATGACACGTCGGCGGCGTCCTCCTCGCCGCTGTCGGGCTCGGCTAGCGCCAGCACGAGCGGCAGCGACGCCGTGGTCTCACCTACCACCGGTGCCGCGGGGCCGACGGTACGAACCGCGAGCGTCGGGATCAGCAACTCGATCGTGCTGCCCGCGCGCTCGGCCTCGAGCAACCTTACGCTGGCAGTGCCGGCGCCCGCGTCCATGCCCGTGGCGCAGTCGCCCGGCCGCGCCATGATGATGGTGGCGGCCGTGCCCTCGTCGCTCTCGCAGACCTCGCTGCCCAGGCACGTGGCCAAGTAAAAGGACTTGGACCAGAGACGCAAAGCATCTTTCCACACGCTGTATTCATGCCCCCATCGGGAAGCTTCGATAAAAAAGACACATCTAACGTCACGCTACATTCCGCACCACTACACTACACACACCTACGTTTCTTTCCTGGGTCCGATTCGCCTACACGAGCGAGTAGTCCGTGTTGCGGCCGCCAAACTCGGAGCTGCTGCGGCTGAAGAGCGAGTCGTTGCTGCCGCGGATGGCCGAGTCGGCGTCCGAGTCGCGCGAGACCCCGTCCGCGTACGAGTCGTCGCGCGGCTCGTAGGCCGTGGAGCTCGCAAACGAGTGGTCGTTGTCGTCGTCGTCGTCGTCGTCGTCGACGTCCAGCGCGTCGGCCGCTGACGCGTACGAGTTGTCGCGCGTCGCGTTCGGCGAGCTCGCGAACGAGTGGCCGACGCTGCTGGTGAACGACGCGTCGTTGTCGCTGGCGCCCACGGCCGAGCTGTACGAGTCGTCGCGGTGCTCGTAGAACGACTGCGCGAACGAGTCGCTTTGGCTGTCCACGTCGAAGTCCACGTCCTCGCTATGGTCCAGGTCGTCGTCGCTCAGCTCGGCGTTCACGTCGTAGCTGCTCTTGGTATCAGCGACGATGTTGAGGTCGAACGCCGAGGAGACAGAGGACGCCGCGACAGGCGCCTCAGCGCCCGACGGTAACACGACGCTGTTGTGGCGCGAGCGGTTGCTGGCCGCGCTGCTCTGGCGCGACCGGTTGAGGCCCGCGACGCTGTTCTGGCGGGACTTGTTGCTGCCGACGCTCGTGGCCGTGCCGCGTCGCGCCGCCACGGGCTGGAACGACGAGTCCTCGCAGAACTCGTACTCCATGTTGCTGCTCACCATCGAGTTGCTGAACGCGTTGTGCGCGTTCTCGGTCGCGACCACGAACGAGTCCGTGGGCATGAACTCGGCGATCTCGTCGATCGTGTCCTCAGACGCGATCGAGTCGATGCTTTGCTGCGCGTACGGGTTCTGCTGCGGCGTGGGCAGCGCCGGCGCCACCGACGCGCTGCTCACGAACGACGCGTCCGACGACGCGAGCGACGGCCGCGAGTACACCGACGAGGTCTCGCTCTTGCCGAGGATGGAGCCGTCCGCCGGGCCCATACGGAGCGGCGCCGGCGCCGCAGCCATGGCGGGAGCCGCCATCATGAACGGCGTCGGGCGCGCCTGGTTTGTCGCCGCCATAGGCGTGGCCGTGGCGTTGTTGGTCGGCAGGCGGGGCTCCTCGGACGCGCGCGTGAACTCGTAGCTCACGCGCGGCGGCGACAGCGCGGCGGCAAGAGGCGCCTGGCGCATCGGCGGCATCGCAGCCGCCTGGTGGCCGTTGTTGGTAGGCACGCGACCATCCGCGGGCGTGATGCCCGACTCAAAGTCCAGGTTGCTGCTGTTCTGGTGGCGGTCGGTCTTGTCGTCCTGCTCCTCCATCATCTTGCGCCGGCGGTTCACGACGGCAAAGCCGGCGACGCCCACGAGCGCGCAGATCACACCGGCCACGATGATCACGATGCCCGCGGAGCTGCCACCGGAGCCCGAGCCGCTGCGCGTGTTGACACTTCCACTGGTGTCACTGAGCGGGTTGGCGTCGTTGCCCGGGCTGGGCGCCGACGATGCCGACGATTCATCCTTCTTCTTCTCCTTGTCCTCATCCTTGTCTTCCTTGCTGGACGCGGCGTCCTTGCTGCTGGAGGACACGGCACCGGCGGGACCGACGGTAGCGGGCTTGCCGTCCGACGGCGCAGTCGACGCGGGCGTCGCGCCTCCGGCGAGGCTGGCGGCGGGCGTGCCTGAGTTCACGGGCGTGGCCGAGGTCGTCGGCACCGGCGACGTACCCGGAGCAGCCGAGGGCTTCGGGGTGCTGGACGGCTTGGGCGAGTCCGAGTTCTTGTTGTCACTGGGCGCCGGGGCCTGGGTTGCCTGCGGCGTGTCGCTGGGCGCCGTCGACGGCGTGTCCGAGGGCGAGTCGCTGGTCGACGGCTTGGGCGTCGCGGGGGAAGAAGCGGGCGCCGGCGACGCCGACGGCGGCTTCTGGGTCGTGGTCGCCGGCGGCTTGGGGGTCGACGACGGCGTCGGCGACTGCGGCGGCTGCTGAGCTGGCGTGGTCTGCGGCGTGGTGGGCTGGGGACGCTGCGGCGCCGGGGTCGTCTGCGGGGTCTCAGTCTGCGGCGGCTGCGAGGCGATGGTCATGGGACCACCATCCGCAGCGGACGGCACACGCGTGGCAATGGTCATCGGCCCGCCATCCGCGGTCGACGGAGGACGCGACGCAATCGTCATGGGCCCGGCATCGGCCGTCGACGGCGGCTTGGTCGTCGGAGTCGGGGGCTTAGTCGTGGGCGCCGGCGGCGGCTTGGTGGTGGCCGCAGGCGGCTTCGTCGTGGGCGTTGGCGTTGAGGTCGGGGGCTTCGTGGTCGTGGCCGGCACAGCCGATGACGCGGGCGCACCGGGCGTGAGCAGAGGCACGACCTCGACTTTCTCGGACAGCACATTGCCGCTCGCGTCACGCACGGTCGTGGTGGTCTTGTTCACGGTGCCGTCCGAGGACCAGGACGTGGCCATGAACTCCTGCGCCGAGACGTTGCTACTCGCAGCAATCAGCGCCGCAAGCAACCACAGCGCGCGCGAGCGGTGGGCCACCATCGTCGTGGTTCGTTAGTCGGGAGAGCTGCTCAGAGAATGCAGCGCGGCCGCGGCGACAAGACGGGAATGGCGGGTGCGGAGGCGCGGAGGGTGGTAGGCGTGGGGCGCCCGCGAGTCGGTTCCTCCCAGTCTGCTACGGACGCATCCGGGTGGGCGCCATACCACGTTGCGCTGTTGGCCATAGCAAGTCGGGCTGGTCCGTAGGAGACAGCCACGCGCGCTAGTCGATTTCTACCGACGTGTTCTCAGTGATCCAGCGCCGGACTGGAGCGGCCGTTGCAGCTGGCAGATACCCGTACCCGTACTTTGGCGGCACGCCGGCTGATCGGCACGTCACGGGGGACCCGCCTGTCAAGACAGCGCGTGGCCTGGCTCTCTCACTGATATGTTGCTGATCTGCTCGACAGGTCCTGAGACCTGACCTTTACGGTGGGAATGGGAGTGATGGTCGCACGCATAATAAATTAAGTTAAACTGGTGCGGCAATCTCATCTCGCCGAGAATGGGCGGATGCAGAGCTCTAAAGCTGCAAAGCTGTGCGTTCCTTTCCGCTAGTAGGCGCAGTAGGAGTCGGTGCTCGAGCGGCTGTCGTCGTCGTCGCTAAAGTCGCTGCTGAGGTCCGAGTCGCGCGAGAACGAGTCCGCGCGGGGCTTCGGCGCAGAGGCAGCTCGGCCTCGCGGAGAGGTCGCGCGCCCACCAAAGTCGTTGCCGTCGTCGCTGAACAGCGCGCTGCCGTACCGCTCGCTTGTGTCTACGGTGCGGCTGCTGCCTCCGTAGCCGCTGGAGATGCTCGAGAGGTTGCTGCGTATAGAGCCCACGAACGACGAGTCCTGCTCGGACTCGTACTCGTCTTCTTCCGGGTCGGAGTCGTCGAGGTCGCCGAGGTCCGAGTAGATGGCCGACTGAACTCGAGGTGGAGCACTCGAGGCGTTGGCCCACGGGTTCACGGCCTTTGGTGGTGGGGAGACCGAGCTGTCGTGGAGATCCATCACGGAGCTCTGGGCGTCGACATCGTCAATGTCATCGTCGTCGTCTAGGTCTCCACCGACATCGTTCTCGCCTGTCGGGCGACTGGTGTAAAAGTCCTGAATGCCGCTCTCAGTCATCGACGCATAGGATCCGGCTGAGTTGCCGTAGCCGTCGTTGTACATCTTGGGCTTGCCGCTCTCGGTGAGCGAGTTGAATCCGGTGATGTGATCGCTTGCATCACTGGAGAACGACATGTTGTTGGACGGATCGACAGTGATGATGTCGCTCGTCGGGGTGAGCACGTCAAGAGCGGGGTCGTGCAGATCCACCGAGTCACCATAATCACGGGAGCTGTCGAGGCTGCTCAGACTGTCGGCGCTGTACTGGTCTTTGGTCATCAGTGGCTTGGGCCCAAGTAGCTCACTGAGCCGATTGTTGGTCGTAGGAGGACGTGGCTGTCCGTCAGGAGCAGCAGGTCGTACGGGTGATAGCTGGGTGTACCCCGGGGCATTCCTTGTGGTGGCCTGGAGATCTCGGTTATCACGCCTCGGCTCGGCCTTGTCGTCGTCGTCGTCGTCACGGTTTCGAACCTTAACAAATACAAACACACCGACGGCAATAACCGCGAACGCGATGCTGCCGACGATGAGACCGAGCATCAGCGGGTTGGACCCGGGCGATTTCTTCATCGCCGAGGTCTCTGCTTCCTCGGACTTGGACGTGGGCGTTGGCGTGGTTTTCACAGAGGCCTCTTTCAGCGATCCATCTCCCTTTGGTTTTACAGTTCCTGGGGGAGCTGGTGTCTCGTCCGAATCTGGCTTGGGTTTTGACGATGGCGTCTCTGTAGCATCAGTTGTGCTGTTGTCAGGGTTCAGCGAAGGTGCCGGCGTCGCCGTCGGCTCGGAGGTCGATACACCTGCACCAGGCGTGAGCTTTGGAGCCGGCGGATCCTTCGGTGGTGCGTTAGCTGGCGGCGCTGCCGTTGGCGTCGGGAGCGGCGTAATTGGTGCCGGCGTGTCCCGCGGTTGCGTCGGCGGCGGACGAGGCGGTTGCGTTGGCTCAGGCTCCGGAGTAGGCGTCGGAGATGGTGCAGGCGTCGTCGGAGGAGGCGCCGTAGTTGGGGGAGCTGTGGTCGGGCTCTGCGCCGGTGTCACTGTTGGCGTGGGACGCTGCGTGGTGGGCGACGGCGGCGGAGTTGTCGTCGGCGGTGGCGTCGGTGCCTGAGTCGGTGGAGGCGTGGGAGCTTGCGTCGGAGGAGCCTGCGTTGGCGGGGGCTGTGTCGTTGTCGGCGGGGGTGGTGTCGGTGCGGGGGTTGGCGGCGGAGGTGGCGCCTGCGTGGGCCGCGGCGGCTGGGTCGTCGCTGGCGGTGGTTGCGTCGGCCGAGGCTGGTTCGGCGTTGGCGCCTGTGTTGGCCTCACAGTCGGCGACGGAATCGGCGCCGGTCGTGGCGAGATCGGTCCGTCTCCGATGGAAGAGCCTGCACTTGGCTGCGCACGGCAGCCCGCGATGAATACGCACGAGTAATACACGACGGCGATCGCGATCCACGTCGCGACGCGTATCGCCCGCCGTGACTGCCGTCGTCTGCTTGGTGCACTCGAGTGCTGCTGTATCCGTCGCTGCTGCTCGTGTTCGGTAGCGCCGCTGCACGCGCGCACGGGTATCCGCCGCGTCACGATGCAGTCGCTCATATTCGTGGGCGGCTATCGGTTAGCTACCGGCACGAACTGAGCGCGACGCGCGTCGAGTCTATTTGGTAGCGCACAGAGGCGCGGAAAAGTCGAGCAAGGGTGCGTAATAGGCGCGCGGGCTGCGGGCCGCGCTGTGACCGCGTGGGTGAGTGCCCTTCCGCCAGTCTGGGTCGCCGTTTCGCGAGACCAAGTGGCTCAAGGAAGGCGCTCTTCCTTGATCTTTCTCTTCCGCACTCAGAAAACCCGGATGAATGGAGAAAGTTTCTCCATTCATCCGGGTTTTCTGAGTGCTGTGGTAAAGGAGCTACTCGCACGGCGCCGACAGCTGGTGAGCCGGTTACCCACGAACAGCTCTCCAGGAGAGCTGTTGGTGGAGTTCACGCCATCTGCCTCGAAAACGAGTCGGAAATCCCTCTGTTAAACGCTACTGTTCAGCAGATAAAAGAGGTTATGGCTGTGTTCGATCTCGAGATAAATCGTTTTATCTTGGGAGTTAAATTGATCTTTATATCTAAATGACTTAAAAGTCATTTTCCACTATCGAACACGAAGCCAATATAAATCGATTTATGGCACATAAATCGCTTTATCGTAGATTAGCTGTATCGACGTTCTAACTTAGAGCTAAATCACTCGAGTTAGAGATAGTCACGATTTACGTTAGTTGCGCTAACCCTCCTCGAACAAGGCCTATAGCTCTACTTCAGTAATAAAAGAAACTAGAGTGACAGTACTGCAATGTGTTGTTAGCGCAGTCACGTGGACTCCATGCGACGTATCCGACGGGTCGACGTGCTGTTGGTCAACATCATCATGGCGGTGACCTCAGACTCCGAGGGCAGGACTGAGCAAAAGGCGAGGGCTCACCAAAAGCGCGGTCGGTGGTTGCAAGCCATCCTGTCGGTATAAGAACTGCCACCGCACCGATCGCTTCCCGGCATTGATCCACGGACCTTTTACGAGAGGCCACATGCAGACACAGCGTTACCTCACATTGTGTGGCCACCTCCTGGGCAGCGTAACGATGGCCCGGGGTTTGGCTTCAGCTCACAATCCCACTTCAGTTGGTCCTATCTGGAGTTCTAGCCGTCCTATTTTAGGGGAATGTGAAGTTACCAAAAGTGGATACGGATATCTGCACCAAATCAACACACGGTATACACCCTCGATATAGTGACTCCTGTCAGGTCGAATATCAGACAATGAGGGTACTAGTGTACTGTACGCCCTCGTTTTCCCTTCCTCGCGTTCCTCCCCCACTTGTTCCCGTCGTGGATCTCCAAGCGACACCTTCCACCGTCCGGCGGAGAACAAAGCGCCATATCGGATAGGATATCTATCCCCCTCCGCTCCTCTGCTCCCCTCCCCTCCGCTCCTCCTCGTCCTCCCCTTCCGCTGCTCCCCCATCCGGGACGCTGACGACCTGCCGCACGACCGTGTGGCGCACGCGTCCAGAGAGTGCCTACAGCCGCTCGCCCGTCGCCGGCGGTTCGGGGTTTGGCCGCCTCCCCATACGATCTCGGGTTCCTCTGCCTCACGCCGGCAATAGTGCCTCAATAGAACAGCTGTGCGTGTCGCCGGCCGTTTCCAGCAATCCGAAGCGGGAGCAGTCTGCTCCCTCCTCCATTACGCACTCGCCGCCTCCCACGTGCGCACCTAGCAGCCTCTCACAGACCGCTTGCTACAAAACGCCGCCGCGACACGTTCGCGCGTCAAGTGCTGTATACACGGTTTCTGCGTGGCGCCAGGCTCGAGGGGTTGGTACCGGCGAGAGAGAGAGACATGCAGGCAGCGGCCAGCGGCGGTGCCCCGACGGCAGCAACTACAGTGGACGGCATCGCGGTCGCAGTGGAGAAAATGAGCGTGAACGGCAGCGCGCCGGGCAGCAGCAGCGTCACGCCGACGACCTCGGGCGGCGCTACGAGTATCAGCCGCAGCGCGCCGACGTCGTCCGCGTCCGTGGCCAACTCGGGCGGCATGAGCGTCGAGTACGCAGAGCAGGCGGCGACGCTCAAGCGCAACGCGGAGATGCCGGCGACCTTGGGTACGACATGCTTTGGTTTTCCGATTAGATTGGTTTGACCCTGACGTGGCGGGTGCTGGACATGACAGAGGTGCTGCGCAAGTACGACGACATTGACCACCGGCGACGATCCGCGACGTTGCGTGTGGACTCATCGAGTGCGTGGACAGCAGTGATCTTTGCTTAGCTGGATCATTCTTCGTTATTGACAAAGACTGTTGTGTTGCTGCTGTAGTCTCCTCGTCCGATTCGCGTCGTGCCAGCAGCTCGCGCCACTCTGGTGTGAACCGACTGCTTCGAGCGAGCTCTGGTGTGCTCAGTGGAGGCAGCTCGTATCACAGCGCCAACAGCCATGGACCGAACGATCCGACCTCGTCAGGTGGGCAGACCAGCCCCGAGACTGGAGATGACGCGAACGCCTCTCTGGATGGAGTCAAGTGGTCCCACATCGTGCTGAAGATGACATCCTTCTCGGACGATGACGTGGTTACGAGTTTCCGGTTTGGCGAGAGTGGCGGAACCATTGGGCGCGACATCACCAACGACGCGGCGATTCCGGCAGACAAACTGCTCGCGAGCTCGGAACACGCCCGCATCATTTGTCGACACGGACGGTTCTACATCTCGAACGGGTCTTCGAGTAACAGTGGCACGTTTATCCGCTTGACTGGGTGTGGTGCGAGCCCAGCGACAGCGGCGGAAGAAGACAAGATGCAGTGGCCCCTCGATGTGAACACCGTTTTCAGGGCAGGCAAGTCCGATTTTCACGTGACCAAGTTTGATGAAGCAACTCAGACCATCAAACTGGAGGCCAAGGCCGGCAAGCTCGGCGGTAAAACGTTTACGATTGGTCCGGAAGGCGCTGGCATCGGCAGATCGGCCGACAATTTGATTCATGCAGGTGATGGGGAACTCTCCCGCAAGCACTGCGCGATTTGGTTTGACGAGCTCTCAGGCCGATTCTACTTGATCGACTTGGATTCGACGAACGGCACGTTCATGAAGTTGACTGGACCTTATGATGAACCATACCGGCTCGAGATCGGTGACGATTTGCTAATCTCGCAGACGTGTCTGACCGTCAACCGGTTCGACTATGGTGCACATGCCAACGTCGGCGCAAGAAAGCAAATGGAGGACGCCCATACGATCATCCAAGATCTCAGTGTCTCACAGCTGAAGCGTACGAATCTGAACCCACAGAGTTTCTTTGCCGTGTACGATGGGCACGGCGGAATGGAAGCATCGAGCTACCTTGGCGAGACACTGCACTTGAACATATTGAACGAGTTCCGGTCTAAACGGAAGATGTTCGATACTGCCGAAGATGAGGCGCCTCCCAGCAACGAGGACCTTTTCAGCAAAGTAGAAGAATGCCTGGGGATGGCTTTCCAGCGGACCGACGATGACTTTTTGAGCAATTCTGAGCGACCACAGGCAGGATCGACAGCGACAACGGTGTTTATCGCAGGTAACCAGCTCTTCGTAGCGAATGTGGGCGATTCCCGCACAGTCTTGAGCCGGAATGGTGTTGCAGTTCGCTTGTCCAACGACCATAAACCGAATCGGCCAGATGAAGCGCAGAGGATACGCGAGACTGGAGGTTTTGTCATCCACGGGCGTGTGATGGGTGAGCTTGCGGTATCGCGGGCGTTCGGTGACTCACCATTCAAGACCTTTGAGCTCCCAGAGCCGCCTGTGCAAGACAGGCGGGATGAAGCAAACTCGAAGCCACGAAGCGAGTATGATTCCCAGGAGCTGCCTGTGAACCCCAACGAGATTCTGAAGGGGCCATTGGTCATTGCCACCCCGGAATTTACACGCACAGAGCTGACAGGTTTGTGCACGCTCGTCGCTCGTGATTCTCGATCACGTCAAGACTCGACACTAACCTTTTGAACTTGACTCAACAGATAGTGAAGAATTCCTGCTACTTGCCAGTGATGGCCTCTATGATGTCCTCAAGGATCAGGAAGCTGTGGACTATGTGAGGCGGAAGATCGTGGAGCTTGGCGACGTCCAGCGCGCCGTAGAGGTGCGTGACTTTTTCTCATAGCACGAAATGGTTGTTGGCGTCGGCTCACATAGATTTGTGGACTTCAGGCTACTGTGGAGCACGCGATTGTTCAGCAGCGCTCCATGGATAACGTGACGGCCGTCGTTGTCATGTTCAAAGAGCCAAAGGACATCGCCACCACCATCGTCACGGGGTCTGGGCACCAATCTTCAACAACTCCCAGCATTGTGGGAAGCAATGCCAGCGTGGTCTCGACGCCGCCGGTGACAGTGACCGATTTCCCTCCGCCCCCTCCATCAACACGGCAGTAGTAGAGAGGGTAGGATACAGCGACCGCCCTACCCCATACCGTACGTGTCATAGGGAAACTGCAATACAGTCAAAATGAAGAATACAAACGGACAGCGCCAGCTCGACGACCATCACCTCGCGATCCACATCTCCCAGAAAGTGGTGAGACCGGGCCAGCGGAGGTGAGAACAGATTCACGCGTCGCGTTGTGTTGTCTATGGGAGCGTATCCGCGCGTTGAAGGGCGAAGGGAGCGCTCTGTGTGGGGCGTGAACCGGTGACGGCGTCACGTGTCTGTGAGGATAGGAGAGTCGTCGGTCGACGCGCCGTCAGTTTGACGTGGAAATGCGAGTCAGGACGCCGGTTGTCGTGTCGGGATTGCACACGTCGTCTGGCTGGGATGGGCTCTTCTGCATGGAGCACGTACGTACTGAATCAAGAGGGACAAAAGTTCAGCAGTTTTGCCGGGGCAGGAAAGTGAGACCGTCGAACGGTCTGAATCCTCACGCTCCCTCTCACACGCACTCGTGGTGGCTTGATTTCCTCAGATCTCTTTGTGGCCAGGTGGTTGGATCATGTTGACACACTCACTGTGTTGCACGCGCCACACGGTTCCCGCCGCAAATGTCGGGGATTCGACACGGTGACAGAGAGCGTCCGCCCAGGAAACAGGTCTTGTTTCCTCTCCATCTGTGGGCGAGTGGCGTCTGCCGCCAGAGCCAAGCGGTGTTCAACAAACACGAGCAACAGAAGGCGCCGCAGGGCAAGGGGCCTTTCGCGCTGGCGGCCTCAAAGAAAACCAGTGAACCGACTCTTCAGCGCGGCGGGGCGCTCTTTGTGCGGTCCCCTCTCGGCTTCTGACTCGCCGGTGGCCTCTCTCCTTCTTCTGTGGCCGTCCGCCGCGTCCACCGTCAGACCGATAGAAATCAATCACGCGGGAACGTCCAACAGCCTCTGGAAGCATGGCAGGTTCTCGTGCGGATGGTGCGACGCGCGCCGCCCCGGCGCCGCGTACGAATGGCCGGCGCAAGCGCTCGGCGTTGCAGCTCGTCACGGTCGCGGTGTATTGTCTCTCGGCGATCGCGGCGGTGAACGCGCAGGACGCCGGCGGCGGCGGCTCCGCGGCCGGCTCGGGCGGCGCGACCGGTTCCCCCGTGACGCTGGCGCCCACGACGGCGCCGACGTCCAAGACGCCGGTGTTCACGACCGCGGCGCCGACCTCCAAGACGCCTGTGACCACGACGCCCGCGCCGACGCTCGGGCCGACCACGACGGCCCCGCCTGAGACCACGGCGCCGGCTCCGGAGGTGACGACCGAGCCGCCGACCGTGACCCCCAAGCCGGCCAAGACCAAGAAGAACGCGACTGAGTCGTCTGCTGCCGACGCCGGTCCGGTTACTGCTGAGACCGCGGCGCCCGAGCCCACGGTGCTGACGCGCAGCTCGGATGCGGACTCCGCTTCTTCCAACGCGGCGCTGTCGCCGTCGTCCACGCCCGGCAGCGGTGTCTCGTACGGCGGCAAGGCCTCCGACTCGTCTCAGTCGTCCGAAGAAGCGACCACCAAGTCCAGCGACAACTCGACCAACACGGCGATCCAGTTTGTCGTTGTCGCGGCCGGTGTGCTCGGCGTTGTGGCGGCGGTCGCCATGTCCGTTCACTTCCACCAGAAGCGCCGCTCGCTCGCGCGCGACTACGACGAAGACGACAAGTACCTGAACCCGGCGCCGCAGCGTCCCACGACAATCGACGTGACTGTGCCGACGACGACCAAGGAGGCGCCCGCGGCGACCACGCTGTACGACAACTTCACGACGCCGCAGGCCACGGCCTCTGGCTGGCGTGAGAAGATGACGGCGGTGAACGATCCTGTGAAAAAGCCCGCGCCGATGAACCTCGGGGGAAAGCCCGCGGCGTTCGCCGAGTTCCGCGACAGCGAGGACGCGCTCGCTGCGTCCTCTACGAGCGTGAACACGCTGGCCCAATCGCAGGCGTCGGGCATCGTGACCACCGCCGCGACGGCCAGCACGGCCGCGACGTTCGTGGGCCGCAAGGCCGGCGAGAACGACGTGACGGGCGGCGAGGAAGCCGACCGCGCGACGGCGCTCGCGGCCGACTACGTGGAGGAGGACTTCCGCGAACCGCGCGTGACGGTCAAGCACATCACGCGCTGCCGCGGACAGAGCGAGGCCTCCACCGCCGACGGCTCGGACGGTCTCTCGCAGTACGGCAACGGGCTGCTGCGCTCGACGTTCATCGACGACGAGCACGACGACGACGAGGGGTACACGAACACGCAGATGTTTGCGTTCAGCGACTCGGGCAGCGAGTGCGACCGCGACTCGTCGCGCAGCCACGCGAGCGAGCAGGGCCGTGGCCCGGGTGGCGCAGCCTCGGACGTGTCCGAGTTCCTCAAGTTCTACAACGGACCTATCGTGAACACGAACAACAATGTGGATGTGGACGTGGACATTGACGGCGGCGACGACGACGAAGACATTGTCGGCCGCTCGACGCGCGCGAGCTCGCTGCTCGACGACGTGCGCGCCAGCGACTTTACGGTCGGCCACACGTCGCGCATGTCGACGAGCTCAAGCATCGCCGACTTCCACGACTCGATGGTGGACCGCCCGAGCGAACTCGATGAGGAAGAGTTCGAAGTCTAAGGGCGCACCTGGTGTGAGAATCCATTTCTGTTTTTGACCGTGTGTCTGTGAAACTGTGTTGCTTCTGATCTGTGTCTCTCTGTCTCTCTCCCCCTCTCTTGCTTCTCACCCCTTTCACGCGAGCGGCACGATCACTTCGCAGCGGTAGAGCTCGCCCATCGGGTCGACGTCGTAGGTCAGGTACACTTCTCGCGTCGGCGCGTTCTGCTTCTCGTCGTGTTCCTTGATCCACGCAAACGCCGTCGAGTACGCGTCCGGAAGCCCCGTGCAGGGACCAGAGAGCGTCACGCACGCCGCGCGCTCCAGCGACGGGATCTCATGGAGCTTGAGACCGTCATTGGCGACGCCCGATGGCATCGAGAACTGGTCGTCCACGGGGATGCACACTTCCACGTCGATGTTGCCTGACTGACCCACCACCGCTCCAAGGTTGTAGTGGACCGCAAACCCCGGCCCGGCCTTGGGGACGTTCAGCGAGGCGATGAAGTCCGTGAGCGTCTTCCACAGGCGGCCTTGCTCGCGGAACGACTCGATCTGCTCGCGAAGCCCAACAACGCGGACCGCAGGGATCGGCTTCACCGTCACGGCGCTGAGTGAAGACGGCGGAACGGTACTCGCCATGGTGGTCATCACAAAGTCAACAAAAGCGAAATGAGCGCAAAAAGTCGCGGGGTGGATTTGGAAGAAATATACTGACCATCACTCGTAACTAAGCCCGGCAAGGCAAGCGGATCAGTTTCACAATATAGACGGTGTCGGGAAGATCTCCCTTGCTGCAGCGATTGCGTACTGGGTGAGCTCATTACTTCAACGGCACGATGATCTCCGTGACCAGCTCGGCTTCGTCAAGGTCCGGGTGGTTCATTGCGCCGACGTGGTAGATCTCGCGCACGGGGCCGTTGATCGTCTCGCCCTGCATCGCGATCCAGCCGAAGAGCTGGCTGTACACGTCCACGAGGCCCTTGTACGAGCCCTTGTGGGTCACGCTGGCGGCGCGCGGCAGCTCCGGCACCTCATAGATCGTGATGCCGTCTGCTCCCTTGGCCGTGGCCGTGGCATCGATGGGCGCGCAGACCTCGGTGTCGACGTCGGTCTGCTTGAACCCCTGGTCGTGGAAGACCGCGAAGCTCGCGCTCGCCTGCGACGGCGGCAGCGCGAGACGGTTGCCGTACACGAACTCGTAGGTGCGAGCCCACAGCGGGCCCTGCGACTGGTAGTTGGCAACAACCTCACGAAGCGAGGCCACTCGAACGGCCGCGACGTTCTTCACAGCGAACTTGAGCGACATGGTTGGGAGGCGGTTGCTTGTCGTCACGGAAGAAACCAGAATGAGCTCCCGACGACAGGATGCCGCACAGCGAGTCCCTCGTGTGACACGGCCTCCAATCCGGATCGGATCAACAACAGCACTTCTCAAGCAACGGAGTCGAGCAATACGAGACTCGAGCACTCAGATTGGCATCCTGGCGACAATGGAGGTGTGCAATATCTCGATGACCGTCGCGGCATCTGCCGGGGAAGCCCAAAGGACCAGACAACACGGCCGACGACTCTCCAGGTGGATTCAATGTCCCACTCTGCTTCCTTTTTTCGCGGGTGCTGTTGTGTGAGTTTCACATTGCCATCCGCAGATCGCATCATCATTGCACCAGCGAATCTCGTCGCGCTCGGCAGGATAGAAATGCGATCAAAAAGAATCAGCCAAAACAAAATCATCCCCGGCAGAAGCTCCGACTGGGGAGTTTTTTTTAATGTTATTTTCGGGCGGATGCTCAATTCAAAGGCAACAGCGTGTGGTGCGACAGGTTCCAAACAACTTACTTCAACGGCACGATGATCTCCGTCACAAACTCGTCATCGTCAAAGTCCGGGGTGCTGCTCGCACCACCAAGGTAGATCTCTCTGATCTGGCCGTTCATAGTCTCCCCTTGCGCGCCGATCCAGCCGAACAGCTCTCGGTAGACAGCCACACGGCCCTTGTAGGGCCCCTTGTGGGTCACGGACGCAGCGCGCGGGATCTCAGGAAGGTCGCAGATCCTGAAGTCACCGCTCAGCTTGACTTCCGCGTTAGAGTCCACGGGGATACAGACTTCCGTGTCGACGTCGCTCTCCTTGAATCCGACGTCGTGGAAGATCGCGAAGCTATCGGAGGCCTGGGGCGAGGAGAGGTCATGAGCAGCGATAAACTCGGCCGTGCGTGACCACAGTGGACCCTGAGTGTCGTAGCTGGCAACGACTTCGCGGAGCGCGACGACGCGCGTGCTGGCAATGCGCTTGACGACAACGTTGATCGACATGGTGGGAGGAACGTGGAGCGGCTGCTGGGTTGACGTGCTGAGGACTTGGCGGCGAATGCTCGAATGACGCTGGAGAGCGCGGGGAACGATAGACCACGCGCGCGCGCGGCTTAAGAGTGGGCGCCCTCCAGTGCATCAGGTGCGAGTACGGCGTTGGTAGAGCTGTGGCATGTTGCCCCGAAATGTGCTTGGGCATTAACCAACTTGCCACCGTGGATGAAACTGCCATTGGTTGCTTCGAGAGTATTCATGTTGAATGGCTACACTGAATACGACTACACACACTCCTGTTCTAGGGTGATAGTCGTGTTGGTTATGGCATCTTCGCACTTTGAACTGCAACGATTGCATCATCGGTGGTGGCTTGCTTGAATCGACGACCTGGACTGACTTCAACTTGACGCGAGGGCTCACCACACTTTTTTATTGTTCCCAGCGTTACAGCAATTTTCGTCTTACTTCCACGCACCGACACGATGCCAGCCACGGGGTCCAGCTCCTTCACGGTCGAGATCAAATCCGTGCCCGCGACGCGCGTCGTCGCGCTGCGCGGCATCATCCCCAACTACAACTCACAGGCGCCACTCTGGTCGCGAGTCCACGAGTTTGTTGGAACCCATGGCATCCCCGTAGCTGGTCCGTGCTTTGCGATCTTTTACGACCCAGGCTACAAGGAGAGCGACGTCGACAACGAAGTCTGCCAGCCCATCGCCGACGACGCCGTCACGCCTGAAGACTCGAAGGACGTACGTGTATACGTTCTGCCCGAACTGCCGCGCGTCGCGAGCGTCGCCCATACTGGACCCTACAGCGGTCTCATGGAGGTGTACAACCAGCTCTTCGCCTGGCTCGGCGCCAACGGAGAAGCGTGCAACGGACCAAACCGGGAGATCTACCACGTTGGCGTGGACGCCCACGATGGCGACGAAAGCAACCTTGTGACGGAGATCATTGTTCCGCTCGCGTGAGCGTCGCGATAATGGGATGCGATTGCATACTCATCAATACAATCGAAAAATGGTTATTCTGTCGCTCTCCTCACTTCTGCTCTACGAGGGGTGTACACTTCACTCGACTAGCAAACCATGTGAACGGATTGAGACGGCCCGACACGAAGATCGCTGTTTCGCGCAAGAGCACGATTGAGACGAGTTTTGTGTCGAACCTCTTGTCACCCAGCTGCAGTGGAGCTACAACAGTCTCGAACCATCGCTGACGAGGATCCAAGCACATAAGCACATACGCCAAATCGGGAGAATTCCCTGGTTGCTGCAAGAAACAAGTAACAAAAGATACATAGATGCCTTAATGCAAAAGCACGCACATCATTTTCCTTCGCTCTTTACCCGGGCACAAACGTTTCCTGAACTTCCAATTCATCGATCACAAGTGCTTGGTTCGCAATGCGAGAATACTCGCCTCGTGCTGCGGCACATTCACTGGCATGAACTGCACGATTGCGTCAATCCGGGCTCTGATATCAGGCGTGATTTTGTCCACAATTGTGATGGCCTCAAGGTTTTCGTCGAGCTGTGCGATGCTTGTCGCACCGAGAATCACACTCGAGACGTGGGGGTTCGATGCGGCCCAGGCGATCGCCAGCTGCGCGAGCGTGATGCCCAGCTCCGTAGCTACAACCTGCAGCTGGCGCGCCTTGGCGATCTGGGGCTCGAGCACTCTAGCGTAGATCTTCTGGTTGGTATGGATCGACATCCGTGATCCTTCCGGAATACCGTCGTTGTACTTGCCCGTGAGAATGCCGCCCGCGAGCGGCGACCACGTCGTGAGTCCGTACTTGTACTTCTTGTACAGATCGACATAGTTCATTTCCACTCGCGAGCGCTCGAGCATGTGGTACTGCGCCTGATCCATCACGGGGCGGTGCAACCCAAGCCGGTCGGCAATCTCACAGGCTTCGATGACATCGCACGAGTGCCACTCGCTGGTGCCCCAGTAGAACGCCTTGCCTTGGTCGATGATCGCGGACATGGCGCGCACGGTCTCTTCAACGGGTGTGCACGCATCGGGGCGATGACAGAAGACCAAGTCCACGTAGTCCAGCGCAAGCCGCGCGAGCGACGCGTTCACGCCCTCGATGATGTGCTTGCGGCTCAGTCCAACGTGGTTGGGTCCGGCGCGCGGGCCGATAAAGACCTTGGTGGAGACCACGAGATCTTCGCGCGTCCACACGCCTCGCTCGATCCCCTTGGCGATGATCTGCCCCATGAGCGACTCAGCTTTGCCGCCGGCGTACACCTCGGCGTTGTCGAAGAAGTTGACGCCGCGCGCGAACGCGTGCGCCATGAGTTCGTAGGCGCGTTCAAAGTCGAGCTGCGCGTCGAACGTGTAGCCGGCGCCGAACGAAAGCGCAGAAACCAGCAGCCCGCTGTTGCCCAGGAAGCGGTAGCGCATCGCCGGTGGAGCAGGGGCCGTCATCGCGTTGAGGTGAGCTCGAGAATGGGGAGGATGATGGAGATCATGAGCTCGAGATCTTTGGAGAATGATGGTGATTCCTGGAGCAGTGTAACCGCACTTAGCGGCATTTGTGTAACCGAACTTACCGTCAACTTCAACCGACTGGTTCGCAAGTGGGTACAGTTGCTGGCTCCTTCGGACCCAGCGTGAGGCCGGCTGGGCGGCGCGTGTGACTTCTCATGGGAATCTCTCGCTGCCGTGGAACCCACGAATCGCAGGAAGGAGCCTCATCTTTGGTGATCAGTCAGTTCATTCCGTGTTTCTTACACTGCAAGTGATGGCGTATCTCCAGTCCCGGCCTCAGACAGCGGCGTACGAAGTGCTCACCAGCGAAGAGCTCTTCCGCCAGATCGTCCAGTGGAGTGCTGGCTGGCCCGGCCTGCTTGTGCGGAAAGCGCGCCAGCGTGGTACTGGGTCCTCGGACAAGCGTACACGCTCTCAAGACAAACCCAAGCGGCAGCTCCACCTCGTCAACGTCGCGATCGACGTCTCGCGCGTGCGGGATCCGCGCACTCTACGCATCGTGACCGAAGCGCGATGGTACAAGAACGGTGCTCTCTGCCAGTTCAAGTTCACGGGCATCGACGACCTCATCCGCCGCGGCGACGGTGAGGCGCTACGTCTGGTTCTTCGGGCGTTGGCTGCGTGCGGGGCTTTGCCGGCGTCGGAGGCGTTCTACGTCAAGTACTACTACTGGTCCGTGGCGATCGCGCATTACGCTGGGAGCTGCGACGTGCTTGAGGCGCTTTGCGCGACAGCCTCCCCTTCGCTTCTCGCGTCCATTGCCAAAGCCGACTTCATGTACGAGATCCAGCATGCACAAGTGGCGCGATGGTTCGTCGATAGCTTCGGCGCGTCTGTACTGCCCAAGACCCTCGTGCAGGTCGCAGCGGAGCGTGGGCGACGAGCGTTGTTCTACTACCTGCTTGGTGTACCAGGCCAAGACGTGGTGCTCGGTGGCATCGTCATGAGCACCGAGCGTCGCCGCGTGCTGGATCTGCTGATGCAGTGCCGCGCCAATGCAGCAAGTGGACGCGCAAGCGAGGTGCTCGCTCTTGCGACACAGCTCGGAGACGTCGAACTGATCAAACTGATTCTGCCCGATGTTACACCGCATTGCGAGTCAGCTGCACTGGACGAGGCGAGGTTACTCGTGGATACCAAGATGTGCAACAACGTGGCGTGGATGATGCCCGAGGAGGACGCGTGGGACGATCCCATGGATGCCCTCACGTTCGAGGCCCCGCACGAGTCCAAGAGCCTCGGGACTTGGCTGCGCACCGGGGTCGAAAAACTCAGCCGGCTGCTCCATCGCCAAGGAAACTAAAGAGGGTTTGAGCTATCCTTTTCCCACTTCAACGCTTCATCATTTCGGCAAGACTGGTTCTCATGGCAGCAAGCACAGAATTTGTGGACTACATCTATACAATTAAAAGCGCAAGCAAGATTCTGACCTTCCCCATGCCGGGATGCATAGTGGAATGGAGATAACACTTTCCTAAACCCGTGAAAGGAGTGGAGTCAAACGTACGTTTGCCAGCTCGACGGGCGTTGTTGCTGATTGGCTCCATTCTTGGCCGCAAGTTGGTGCCAAACCCTCAATCCGATCAGTTCGGAACGAACTGAGCGGGTTACTGGTCAAGAATTCACGTCGACGCTAAAAGTTCATCCACGTTTCGAATGGCCGCGAAGATGTTGAAGTGCACCATAAAACCTTGCGGTTTTTCCATCAGCAAAACCTCGATATTGGAGGTTCAAAGATATCTCTCTGGCTCGTCGCGTAAGGTTATTCAATTTGTTCTCGTCCCGTTCTTCTCGCTCAATCTTCATCACTCGTCAACTTCCACCACTGAGTGAATACGGCGTCTTTAGGCTCTTCCCCGCGGGAGAGGGGGTTCTCCTTCGGCCCGGCCCGGTCCACTGCGGCGTCAACCGCACCATCCGGATTCACGTTCGGCTCCTCCAGGTACAGCGAGCCAGCTCCCACAACGCCGACCTCCAACGAGCCAGCTGCGGCGTCAACCGCCCCACCGGCATTTTCGTTCGGCTCCTCAACACGTAGCGAGCCAGCTCCCACAGCGCCGACCGCTCCCGCAACGCCGCCGTCGACCAATTCTCCGAAGACAGCGGCGAAAGCCACGTCGACACCTCTCCCATCCACGACGAAGCGCACGGCTCCGCGCGACAGGACGTTGGCGGACGGAGTCGAAGGGAATGCGGAGTTCCCGTCGCGCGCGGACGCGAGCTACCGCTTCGAGATTGTCGCGAAAGACGAGAAGCTGTACATTTGGCTCGAGGACCGCAAGACCAAGAAGCAATGGTAAGATCCGTTGTGGCTGGGCGATTCATGTGACTGACCTCGGATACTGATGATGACGTAGGCGCACGGCACTCCTCGCCGTGTCCGACTTTGTCCAGAACGACCTCGTTATCCCCATGGCGAAGTTTGAGGATTATGCGAAGGTAGGTTCATCACAGTCGGGTCCGGTCCCTTTTCAGAGCATCGTTTAACCCAGTGTTTGGCGAGCATTAGTGCTTTCTGAACTGCCTCGAAACTTCTTCGACGACAGAGTCCGACTTCTCCCGTGATCTGTTGGCGGCAACCGATGCGCCGGACGCGTGGGAGTTGCTACTGACGCTAAAGCTCCGCGTGTTTACGACCACCTGGACGCCCACGTATTCGTTCCTGCTCAAGCCAGTCCCGCTCGAGCCCGTCGATATACTCGCAGCCAAGATCCGCGACCAGGAAGAGCAGATCGCTGACCTCCAGGAACAGGTGGACAATCTCAAGAGGAAGCGAGATGACAGCGCTACGGTGGCGGAGCCTCCGCTTGTTCTACGCGGCACACTAACAAGTCAGCACACCGCTGGAAGGCTCGTCTGGAAGGTCGACCCACTTCGTGTGGCGAAGAGCATCACGGTCCAACCGACTGGTGTCATCCGCTTTGCTGTTGATGGCACATTCGTTGTGAACATCATGGTCCAGAATACCAACAGCAACAACAGCACGGCTCTCGAGCTCCAAGTGAACGGGAAGTCGGTGGTTTCATGTGTGGACAGCAACCCCAGTGGCCACCACCACGTGTCGTCCATCTACCACGTGGTCACCGTTGCCCCCGAAGACGAGATCAGTGTAAACTACCGCGGCAACAACTCGGCGTACGCGGGGAGCTACATCGTGATCCATGAGCTCCGTTAGGTGACGAGACAACCTGTGGTCGTCGAACAGTTCGTGCATTATTGAGGCAGATGCCTCAGTCGTATTTTGGTTGTCGGTGTGGTGAGCAAAGACGAACGAGTCGAACAAAAAATCTCAGTTTGAATACATTCGCGATTCTCAATGATACTATCGTTCTAGCAGAGGATGCGCCATGGAACCTGGAGGCAATGGTACCCTTTGTGGGAGTGCCGCAGTCGAGGGACTCTATCCTTGATCCGTTGGTGTGGCAAGCCTCGAGGGTTTTCTGCTGTGAACCCTCGACCGGCATTTCCAATTCCATGGCTCTGGGGGTTTCGTGTGTCACGTGGACGCTATCTCACTCGAGGTCACATAGCTTTTGCGCTGATAAGCCGTCGTAGCTCCGCGACTTGTCGCTGTTAGCCCACACTGGTGATTTCACATAGCAACCTTCCGCTTAGCTTGGGCTAGCCTGAAGGTTGAAGTTGCCTCGTGGTTTTCAGGAAAGGTTTTATTTGTCACCGTAAGGTTTTTCATGGTTGCTTTCTTTTCCTTTCCCCTTGCTTTGATTTCCGTTCCCACCATTTTCGCCGCCCCAGTCATCAACTTCCCCATGGCAACGACATGTCGTACAAGTTCGGATCCCCCGGCCCCGCGACGCCGCCGCCAGCGGCCGCCACACCCGCGACCAACGCAGTTTCGGCGGCGGACGCGACGACGTGCTCGAAGTCCGTCGCGTTCAGCGCCTGGATCCCCAAGGACGCGTCAACCAACGCAACGGCAACTTCAACCACAGCCATGACCACGGCAACGGCAACGACGTCTTCCTCGCGCATTATGACGGCGCCGCCGCAGAGCACGGCGCAGGCCGGCGGCGTGGAAGGAACGGTGGCGTTCCCGTCGCGCGTGGGCGCCAGTTACCGCTTTGAGCTTGTCGCGAACGACGGGAAGCGCGCGATTTGGCTCGAGGACCGCAAGAGCAAGAAGCAGTGGTGCGTTCGTTGCCTTGATGTGCGACGCTGGATGCTAGGCTGTCTCTGATGTGTGGGTTATGACGTAGGCGCACGACGCAGCTCTCGCTGTCAGACTTTGTTCATGACGACAACACGATCCCGATGGCCACGTTTGAGGACTATGCGAAGGTATGTACGTTTTCATAGTATGGCTGACCCGGCGTTTTCTTACCCGCATTGTATGAATGTCACTAGTGCTTCCGAAACTGCCTCCAAGCCGCTTCAACCACGCACCCCGACTTCAAGCGCGACCTCGTGGCGGCTTCGGATGTGCCAGAGGCTTGGGAGTTGCAGCTCACGCTCAAGATCCGCGTGCTTACGTCCGTCTGGACGCCAACGTACTCATTCGTGCTCAAACCCGTGCCGCTGGAGCCCACCGACTTGCTCGCAGCCAAGATCCGTGACCAGGAAGATGAGACCACCAACCTTCAGAAGCAGGTTGGCGCACTCATCAAGAAGCGTGATAGCAAGGGTTCGAAGAAGCAGCCTCCGGTGGTTCTCCGTGGGACCCTCGTGAACCAGCAAGCCGCCGGCAAGCTCGTCTGGAAGGTCGACGAGCTCTTCTTGATGGGAAAGCTTGGATTTCGTGCCACAGGTGCGATCTGGTTTGCGGGCAGCGGCACGTTTGTCGTGAACGCCATGGTCCAGAACACCAACAGCAACAACGGCACAGCTCTCGAGCTCCAAGTGAACGGGAAGTCGGTGGTTTCATGTGTGGACAGCAACGCCAACGGCCACCATCACGTGTCATCGATCTACCACGTGCTCACAGTGGCGCCGGAAGACGAGATCGTTGTCTACTACCGCGGCAACAACTCGGCGTACGCGGGGAGCTACATCGTGATCCACGAGCTCCATTAGGTGAGGAGAAAGTCTGTGTTGCCGTTGCGTTTCTTTTATAATTTCGATTTAGTGCTGCTGCACGAAGCATCTCCTTGGAGTTGCTTCCCCGTATCAGTGGAATCAACCATGGAATCAACCACTGATGACGTTGACTCACCCTCCCAAAGACTTCAGTACATTACCAAATGAAAAGCGTCTCGTCATCATTCTATTTTTCAGGCTCATGAAAAACCCTGGGTGGCTTTGGTCGTGTGATATCCACCGACCATTCGGCGTTGTTCTTCCCGACGCGCATGACTGTGAAACGCAAGCGAGAACCTCCTGCAACGGAGGAGACGGTCGCTCCGGCTTCTCGCACGTTCAGCGAGGCGTGCCAGTCCGACACCGCGAGCTGTGACGACAGCATGGCGCTCGTCTTCGCGCCGGCGGAGTTGGCCCAAGGTGTTGAGACGGTGTTGGAGGTGTCGACGCCATGGAAGACTACCTTCTTGGTCAAGCTCACGGTTTGAAGGTGGAGAGCGCTGCGCATTTGGGTTGAGGACCGCACGACGAAGAAGCAATGGTGAGTGTCGAAGTATCGGAGATGACCCTGTGGATGCCATACTCACGTTCTTGATTTGTGCCAGGCTCACGGACAAACTCACGGCTGAAGATTTCGTCGGAGTGGACGCCGCGATTCCCGGCGCCACGGTGACGGAGTACGCGATGGTACGTGGTTGCATGACTACAGATCGATCGATAACGGTATGTTGTGACTAACCATGGACTCGTGTCCCGAATAGTGTTTCATCAACTGCCTCAACCTGCGCGCGGAGGAAGGAAACTCGGTCGTCCTCAACTCGGACGGCGACCTCGAACTGCATCTCGGCATCAAGGTCAAGGTGTTTGCGTCCGAGTGGACGCCAAAGTACACCTTCTTGCTCAAGCAGGTCGCGCTCGAGCCCGTGGACCGTGTTTTCGCCAAGCTGCGCGACCAAGAAGAGTGGATCCAAGCGCAAGATGCTCCAATTGCGGCCTTGGAGAATGAACTCCGCAAGCACACACAGGATCCAGCGCCGATGAAAAAAAGTCGCTCTCCAAAAGCACCTGCACTTCCGACGGCCCCGACAGTACCAGCTCCGAACTTCTTCCGTGCTGTGGCATCCACGAAGGTCGGGAAAGGTGAGCCGCTTGTGTGGCAGATTACCCACAACCAAACGATGGACACCAGCGTTCAAGGTTCGTCCAAGCCTGGTGAACAAATCGTATTTGATTCTACCCGCATCTTCGTGATCCATGTCTACGTCGCCCACACCAGCAGCAAACCTGGTGTCGTCTTCAACGTTATGCTCAACGACAACATCGTGGCTTCTTGTGTCGACATAGGCATCCAAGCGTCTTCCGGTCGCATGACTTCGACAGTGTGCCATGTGGTCCGAGTCGCACCGAACGATGTGCTATCGGTTGTGTATGTAGGCAATCGCAGTGCCTATGAAGGCAGCTACATGATTGCGTTTGAGCTTCGCTAAGTGAACGGAGTCCTAGTCGAGGTGAATCTGTGCGTCTGGTTCTTCTTGTGCTAATACATCATTTATCCTGTCTTTCTCATTGTACATGATACTTGCATCTGTGGCATCGAAGCGCTCCTGAGACTGCTCACGGAACGTCTTCAGAGCCGTGTGGGACTTCGCATAGCGACACTCAAAGCGACCGATTACATTTCGGAGACGAATCAGCGCTCTTCAGCGATGCTTATTCGATCAGCTGACCGTGCCATCTCAACTCTCGTGGTCGTGCTATCTGCCTCGTCGATGCTACCACTACCCAACCAGGCATCTGCGCGGGGTTGGCTGTCTGTCTCGTTGATAGTTGACTTTGGGATCGGACACGACAAGAACTTACTCGAAACGTCTCGCCATCCGGGCACTCCAATGATCTTCTGGCCCGACTGGAGCTGCTCGAGCAACGTGAAACACCGGGGATGCCCCGTGACGCCAAAGTTGACACGCAATAGATCGTCGTAGTCGCTCACTCCGCCAAGACACACATCGCTGTGGAAGCACAGCATCAACTCCATCTGATCCCGCGCGGCCTCGTCCGTGTAGCCCGCGAGCTTGGCCGATTCGTACATGGCAACCGTCCAGAGACGGAACTTGGTGTCGGTGGCAGTTGGGCCGTTCAAAATCGGAACCAACTCGTTCGTTCCATCGACGTTTGGTTGGTTGTGCGCAGCCAGAACCTCGTCGGAAAGCAGCATCTCCGACGCCAGCGAGTTTGCATCTTCGCAGTTGGTGTACAAATTGGTCAGCGCGCCGTGCATCTGGTACGTGTAGCTGAAAGCCCCGAGCTCTCTCACGTCGACGTAGTCCGAAAATCGTCCCGGTAGATCCTTGAAGAATGGGTAGAGGATGTTGTCGGGGCTCGTACGCACGTCGACCCAGTTGCGTCCAAAGTCGCGCGTTCGCATTGTGATGTCGTCAGTGTTGCTGAAGTTTCCGTCGTTTCGACGCGGGCAGTTGCTCCACACGCGCGGGTCGCTTCCCTTTTCCTCGGACGTCAGCGCTGCCGTCTCGTTACCAAGCTGGCACTTGAGGTAGATGGTCTGCAGCAGGTCGATGAACGCGTGGTGCGTGTAGAAGATCGGATCCGTCGGGGACTGGAGATACAGCATGGTTCCGCCCAGCGCGTTGTGGATCATGTCTGAGAAAGTAAGGGAGGTCAGTTCCGGTTTTCATAAGGTATCCTAGGAAGCTGAGCACGTACTGTGGACGCCGCGCTCGATCGAAGTGGAGACGCTGGGCCAGTCCGAGTAGGAGAAAAGCTGCTGGTACACGGAAGCAAACGTGGCTTCGGCGGGGTACAGCGTGCGCGACACGGGGCCGCGCAACACACACCCGGCACACTCGGTGTTGTTACCGCAAAAGTCGTCGAGCGGCTTCTCTGTGATGCACCTCGTCTCGAGCGTGTCGCGGACCCGCGTCGAGTAGATGATCACGTCGATGTCCTTCCCCGTCGTGGAGCCGCCCAGCGCCTTGTAGATCGGCGAGCAGTCCTCCATGAACGTGCACTGGCCGCTCGCGGCGCTCGCCGTGGCCGACAAGTGGTCCCAATACGGCACGGTCAGGTGCTCGTACTTCTCGTCGAGGCTGCGCAGCATGTTTTCGTACCCGAGCAAGAACATGCGATGCCAGTAGATGAACATGCAATTGCGATGCGCTTCCAGCTCCGACTTGGTCTCCGTGTGGAGTTCGACGAATTTTTGATGGAAACCCGTGGTCATCGCGAGGCTCACGGCGTCGAGGAAGCGTCGCTTCTCCACGATCGTGTGGGCCTCCCAGGGCTTGCGGACGCGCGCTGGCTGGCAGGACGCGGCAGTTGAGACTGGCGAGGCTGCGACGCGTACGACCAGCAGCAGAAGCAGCGCGAGCTGCAGGGCCATGGCGATCGTGTGTGGGTTCGCAAGCGATAGTACGAGTGAGTTAGACGGCAGGAGGTGGTCGCCGCCGGCCTGCTTGACGCGGATGATCTGGTGAAATTATGGAAGACTCGTCTTCGGTCATCAAGCCACTCAGAACGGTCGCATATCTTTTGTGTAGATCGATTCAATTGAAAATCGGTTCCAGATGGCTGCGGGAATCGGTCCAGTATAACTTAGTCAATTGGTTCATAATTTGAAATTATGAACCAATCGACTAAGGCCGTGTTCGGGCAGACGCCAAAATGATGATTTTCAAGCCCGAAACGTCACTTTCGGTGAGGTTTTATTCAGTTTGCCATTTTCATGCTCAGAAAAAGAAAAACCTCAAGAGGTCCGAAATGTTCATTTCCAAAATTGATGGGGCCCCCTGTATTTTGAAA